>PVIH01020041.1:0-33624 GCA_004025045.1 Sigmodon hispidus | reverse complement strand
CATTTGTTAAATATACTATCTTTTTTCCATTGAATGTTTTGGGCCTCTTTGTCAAAAATCAGGTGTTCATAGGTTTTTGGGTTAATGTCTGGATCCTCAATTCTATTCCATTGGTCCACAAGTCTGTTTTTATGCCAGTACCAAGCTGTTTTTATTACTGTAGCTCTATAGTATAGCTTGAAGTCAGGGATGGTGATACGAGAATTTCATATCTTTATATCATGTGTTTTGATCAGTTTCTCCCTTACTGTCTACCACACTCCACTTTCCTTCCCAACTTCATGAATTCCTTTTTGGTTTGTTTGTTTTTTAAATCAACTGAGTCCCTTTAATGCTACCTGTATGAACATGGTATAGGATGGTGTATGGAAGGTGGGCAGCCTCTCAGGGATACATGCCTTAAGAAAACTGATTCTCCTTCCTCTAGCAGCCAGCAAGTGCCAGCTGGAAAGGGACTAATATTAATCTCTCCTTTTCTACATAAATTTTAAAATAAATTATTATTTAGTTTAAGGTAAATTTACTTTTACTTTAAAAATTATTTTAATTGGTGCTTTAAATTATATATGTTATCATAGAGTAGAGATATAATTATATTAACCTGGCATCTCATTTATGTAATATAAGAGTGAATCAAATAAGTGTATAAGTTTTAGGCCAGCAGAGAGGATGTACATTGTATGTTTTTGCTTATTGTTTTTTACTAATGACTCAATTTTATTATATGTTTCAGATACAAAGCTTATATCAGTTATGTTTTTATATGTTTTATTCTTCTCTGTAGCTTATCTTTTTCATTCTCCCATGAAGAGCAAAGTTTTTGATTTTGGTTATGTCCAGCATATAAAAATGCTTATAATGAGTTGTGTTGAATCTATCTTCATTTAACTCATAAGAACTTTCTTCAAGAAGCTCTGTGGGATTTTGTTGTTGCTTTAGTCTGGTCATTTCATTTGAGTTAAGTTAGAATATATATGAAGTTTACATCACAGTGAGCTTTTTGGGTTAAGAATATATGCTGTAGGTGGTAGTAGCACAGGCCTTTAATCCTACCATTCCTGAGTCAGAGTGGATCTCTGTGAGTATGAGGCCAGCCTAATCTACAGAGCTAGTTCCAAGACACTCAGGGCTACAAAGAGAAAGACCCTGTCCTGAAAAAATAAACAAAAAACACATGCTGTTTTTGCAGAGGACAGTCATTCCATTACCAACATTTCTACTGAGCAGCTCACAACCACCTGCTCACCAAGGGATCTGACAACCTCTTTAGGCATCTGCATGCATTTCATACTCATACAGATAAGCAGGCAGGCACTGACATGCACTTAAAATAAACACCTTTTTTAAAATTTGCTTTTGAATATCAATGTCAATATCAGTCATGTTTCAATCTAATATTAAAAGATGCTATTTCATCATTAAATTGTCTTTCAGTGTTAGTGAATTTGCCTTTGCACTATACTGAAAGGCAATTATCTCTATATTTGTGGTTCTGTTTTTTAATGTTGCCTTTTGTTCTACTGATATTTATTTATATCTTACTTTACAATCCAATGTAAATGTGTTTTCTTTTTTACTATAGGTAGAGATGGATATTGTTGAAAAACTGGTAAAAATGATTCCCTGTGATCATGAAGATCTCCTGAATATCACACTCCGGTTGTTATTAAACCTCTCATTTGATACAGGCCTGAGGAACAAGATGGTACAAGTTGGACTTCTCCCCAAGCTCACTGCACTCCTGGGTATGCCCTAACATTGACAATGCTGCTTCTGACATTTCCAACACTGTTGGAAAGTTAAAATTTTATAGAAAAGAATTCTGAGCAAAAATCACTCCTTATAAGTTCTCCAACTACAAATTAAAAAATAAGATTGACAAACTATAACCTGTTCTAGGATTTACTAGTCGTAGAATGAACTGGAATAAGAAACTTACACCATTTGACTTTTACTCCATTGTATGGTTTGACTGGGAAATGTCCTTTGTAGACTTATGTGCCTAAATATTTGGTGCCCTGGTGCTGTTGGGAAGATTGTAGATCCTTTAGGATGTGAGGCTTACTGGAAGAAGTGGTCACTGAAGGGAGGTCTTGATTTATAGCAGAGCCCCACTTCTCACACACACTGTCTGCTTCCTGACAGCCAGTGCATGACTAGCTGCCTGACTCTGCTGCCCTACCATTTTAAAAACATGTTTGTTTAGGTACGTTGAATTTTTAATTGCGCTATTTTACTAACTACATCTAAAATTTAAGAGTTTCTTCTAACTTCTGGATTTTAACCCAATATCAAATGAAAAGTAACCCAGTATCAGAAAAAAAGTTTGTACGTGTTTTCTTTCATTCTGTATAGATAGTCTCTTTTCTTTGCTGTTGCCTGTTTCTAGAAGCCTTTGAATTTTACGTATTTTTACTCATTGTGGCTAACAATGGGTAAAAATTGTGCCGTCTGTTGAAAATCAGTTTTGTTGGAAATCAGTTTCATGTAGATTTGGGTCTGCTCCTAGGTTCTCTCTTCTGTTCCACTTTTCTGTCTTATGTTTAGTTCAATCCCATACTATCAAATGATTGTATTTTGTAATAGATTTTGAAAGCAAGTAATGTCTCTTGCTTTTTTATTTTCCTCAAAATTGATTAGACTGGCTTTCATATGAACTTTAGTATTATTTGTATTACTTCTATGGAGAATGTCATTGTTATTTTGATAAAAAGATTGTACAGAATCTGTAAATTGCTTTGAATAACATGGATATTTAGCAGTATTTATTTTTTCACTTCATGAACACATAATACATTTCCTCTGTGTGTGGGTGTGTGTATCCTTCAATGTCATTCATCAATATTTTATAGATATTATAAAGCTCTTTTATTTTTATTAAATGTCATTACTTTTTACCTTTTTCAAATAAGATTGAATCATTCATGTCTTTTTTTTTGTAATTCACTATTTATTACCTAGGAGCTCTACTGATTTTTATATGTTCATTTTGTGTATTGGAATTTTGTTGAGTTTTTAATAATAATTTCAATAGGGTAGAATGTTACATTTTCTATATGTGAGATAATATAATTTACAAATGATTTCAATTTAGAAGGAAATTCTGCTGTTGTCTATTTGGTTATCTATGGGCTTATACTATGTGGCTTTCATTATGTTTAGGTGCAACATCCTGACACATAATTTACTCAGTGTTTTCAATCATGAATAATATTTTACTTCATTAAATGTTTATTTTGTTTTGGGGTTTTGTTATATTTAATTAGATTATTGGATTTTGCATTTTATTTATGTGGTATATCAAGTTTATTGATTTGTGTGCATTAAACCATTCTTGAATTTCTGACATGAATATCACTTGAAGGTAGTGATTTTTTATGTGCTAGTGAATTAATATTTTGATAGGAAGTATTTTTTAATTAATTTATTTATTTTTATAGAATAAAGTCTTTTTTTAATGCATGTATGCCCTTGCTCCAACTCCCTTCCCCCCCTGACCCCTCCTGGTCAGACTTCAGCCTCCCTTCTCCCTATTTCCCTAATCTCTCCCCAGAAAGGGCAAAAGGTCCCAAGGTGGATTAGCTCTGCATCTACTCCAGGCAAGTCCAATTTCCTCATCTTAATATCTAGACTGGGTTAGGTGTTTCTTTGAAGGGAATGGTCTCCAAGGTGCCAGTGCATGCACAGAAACACAATCTCAACCCTCCCCTTGAGGTTCCACATATTACCCATGTCAGTGGACAGTTGCCTATCCTTGGAGGGCTTGGTTCCTTTTCCAGATGGTTCCCAGGTGGCTGTTCTTGATTCAATGAGCTCCTCAGAGCTCCAGCCAGCCATCACTGTGAGAATTTTCCTCACAGTTCTTATCTCTTTGCTTATATAGACTCTCCTCTCCCTGCTATCAGCTGGTCCAGGGACTCAGCCCAGTGCTCAGCCATGTATATCTGCCTCTACCACTATTCATTGTTGGATGTAAGTTCTGTGATGGCATTTGGGGTGGTTATTCATTTGATAATGGGAGAAGTCCTGTTTAGGCAACACAACACCTTCACTATTGGTTGGAGACCTAGCCAGAGACAACCTAGCAAGTTCTTGGAGGTTTCCTTAGCACCCAGTCTTTTTCCAGCCCCACATTGGTTTTCTCTATTAAGTTCTCTATCTTTTTTTTTTTCTCTCCCTCTTTGTTGATCCTCTCACTCATGTCCTTCTCTCATGATTTGTTCCCACCACTTCTTGGTTGCAACCTCTTATGCTCCCAATTAGCTAAGGAAGTCTCTATTTTCTCTTCCAAGGGGACTCCCTGGAGTCTCTCTAAGTTCCTTCAGATCCCAAGCTGTTCAGTGGTTGTGGTTTGCAGCTTGAGCATGCTTTGCTTTTTGTTTAAAGTCCATTAATGAGTGAGTACATCTCCTGCTTATCTTTCTGGGTTTGTGATGCCTTGTTCAGGATGATGTTCTCCAAATCCTGTGAATTTTAAGATACCTTTTTTTTTTCTTTTTTTACTGCTGAGTAGTACTCCATTGTATAGATGTACCACAGTTTGTTAGTCCATTCCTCAGTTGAGGGACATCTAGGTTGTTTCCAGGTTCTTGCTATTACAAATAATGCTGCTATGAATATAGTAAGCTAATGCTTTTGGAGTGCAAGTGTGCATCTTTATGGTATATGCCTAGAAATGGTATTGCTGGATCCTTGGGGAGATTGATTCCCAGTTTTCTGAGAAACTGCCATACTGCATTCCAGAGTGGCTGAACAAGTTTACACTCCCACCAACAATGGAGAAGTGTTCCCCTTGCACTGCATCCTTTCCAGCATAGGCTGTCATCTGTGTCTTTTATCTTAGCCAATGTGACAGGTGTAAGGTGGTATCTCAAAGTTGTTTTGATTTGCATTTCTCTGATGGCTAAAGATGTTGAGCACTTTTTCAAGAGTCTTTCAGCCATTTATAATTATTCTGCTGAGAATTCCCTTTTTAGTTCTGAACTCCATTTTTTAATTGGATTATTTAGGGTTTTGGACTCTAGTTTCTTAAGTTCTTTATATATTTTAGAGATCAGACCTCTGTCACTTGTAGAGTTGGTGAAAATCTTTGATATTTTTCTTAATTTTTTCCTTGACCCACAGGTGGTTCAATGTAGAGATGTTCAGTTTTCATGAGTTTGTAGGGTTTCTGTGATTTTTGTTGTTGTTTGAATTCAAACTTTAGAACATGGTAGTCTGATATGATATGAAGTTATTCCCATTGTTTTGTGTCTATTTATATTTGCTTTACAACCAAGTATGAGGTCAATTTTAGAGAAAGTTCTATGGGGTGCTGAAAACTATGTATTTTCCTTTGTGTTTGAGTGGAAGCTTCTGTAAATTTCTATTAAGTCCATTTGCATCATAACTTCTGTTAGACCCTTATTTCTCTGTTGAGTCTCTGTCTGGTTGACCTATCCAAGGGTGAAAGTGGGATATTGAAGTCTTCCACTATTAGAGTGTGACATTTGATGTGGGGTTTAAGCTTTAGTAGTGTTTCTTTTACATATGTAGGCACCCTTATATTAGGGCCATAAATATTAAGAATTGAGAGCTCATCTTAATAGATTTTTCTTGAGATGAGTAAGTAATGTCTGTCCTGGTCTCTCTTGATTGATTTTAATTTTAAATCTACTTTGTTAGATACTAGGATGGTAACACCAGCTTGTTTCTTAAGGGCGTTTGATTGGAAAATCTTTTCCCAACACTTTATTCTGAGCCTGTGTCTGTCTTTGAAGTTGAGGTGTGTTTCTTGTATGTAGCAGAAGGATGGCTTCTGTTTTTTTTTAATCCATTGTGTTAGGGTGTATCTTTTTATAGGTGAATTGAGTCCATTGATATTAAGGGATATTAATTACCACTGAATGTTATTTCCTGTTATTTTTGGTAGTAGCTTGTGTATATTTCCTCTCTTTGGGCTTTTCTTCTGTGGGATTATTGATTATTTGTGGTTTCATGGGTGTATCTGGGTTCCTTAGGTTGGAGTTTTCCCTCTAATCCTTTCTGGAGGGCCAGCTTTGTGGAGAGGTATTGTTTAAATCTGATTTTGTGATGAAATATCTTGTTTATTCTATCTGTGGTGATTGATAGTTTTGATGGGTATAGTAGTCTGGGTTGGCAGCCATGCTCTTTTAGTGTCTGTATAACTTTTGACCAGGACCTTCTTGCTTTCATTGTTCCCATTGAATAGTCAGGTGTTATTCTGAAGAGTCTGCCTTTATTGGTAAGTAGGCTTCTTTCCTTTACAGCTCTTAATATACTTTGTTTGTTCTGTATGTTTTGTGACTTGATTATTATGTACTGAGCAGACTTTTTGGGGGGATCTAATCTATTTGGTATTCTGTAAGCTTCTTGTATCTTTATAGGCATTTCCTTCTTTTGGTTGGGAAAGTTTTCTTCTATGATTTTATTGAATATATTATCTGTGCCTTTGAGCTGGTATTCTTCTCCTTCTTCTATTCCTATTATTCTCAGGTTTGGTCTTTTCATGGTGTCCCAGATTTCCTGGACATTTTGCCTTTAGTGTTTTCTTTGACTCATGTATCTATTTCCACCATTGTATCTTCCACTCCAGAGGTTCTTTCTTCCATCTCTTGTATTCTGTTGGTTATGCTTGTATCTGTAGTTCTAGTTTGTTTCTTCTGATTTTCTATTTGCACTTTTGCCTCAATTTGTGCCTTCTTTATTGCTTCTGTTTCAATGTTTAGTTCCTGGAATGTTTCTTTCATTTGTTGGTTTTCTTTTTCTTGGTTTTCTTTGTTTTCTGTCAAGGATTTGTTAATCTCTTCCAATTTTTTGTTTGTATTTTCTTCTCTTTCTTTAAAGGAATTTCCTGTATCCTCTTTTAAGGCTTCTATAATCTTATTAAAGCTGTTTTTAATGTTGTTTTCTCTTCATTGCTCTGTTCAGGTCTTGGTGTTGTAGAACCATTAGTTTCTTTTGATGGTGCTTTGTTGTTCTTCATATTGTTATATGTATTCTTGCACTGGCATCCACCCATTGCTTCCTTGGTTCACTCTTAGTTTGCTCTTAGTTGGATCTTAGTCAGTTATGGGTCCAGGAGTTGTGTGTCTCCAGTCTGGTCTGGACACAGGGTCTACATGATCTCTTACTCTGCTCTGGGCATGGAGTCTGCTCGATCTCTTACTCTGGTCTCGTATTCTGATCTGGAACAAGGTCTGTCTTAACTCTGCTCTGGACACAGGGTCTGCACGGTCTGAAGATGTCCATCTGTGGTGGAAGTATTTTTTTTAATCTGTTAGCATTAGCTTATTTCCAAGGCATTTGTTGTTTGTTTCTTTCTTTGTTTTAACCTTCTTTTTATTCATTCTTTATGTTTTCACATCATATATCTCTATCCCATTCATTTCCCCATGTCTTCATACCCTCCATCTGCCCTTTCAACTTCCCCAAAATAAAGTTTAAGAGAAAAAAATCAGTCTTGTCATGGAAGCTGTAGTGTGACTCAGTGAGTCATGCAGTAGACTCTTTTATCCACATTTCTTTTCTTGAAAGTGTTGATTGCAAAGAGTCATTGGTCTGATTTGAGACCTCTGGTTTCTGTTACACTATTGACACTGGATCCTAACTGGGACTCCTCTTAGATATCCTGTTGTTTCCCTGTGTCGTGGAGATTCTGCAGCTTTGGGTCTGTTGGATTGGCCCCTTCATGTTCTCCAGCAGATCGTAGATGGGGTGGATATTGGGATGGGACAACTCATAAACCTGGTTCTGGGACTGGGTAGTTGCAGGATTGGTCAGCCTTCCAGCTTTTCCTTGCCCTTACTACTAAGGTGAACTCTCCTGCATTGCCCTGGATAGGTCACAACTTGCAGTGATGAGCATGGGGCAGGGCCAATTTTCCTGCTTTCAAGCCCTCAGGCTTGGTTCTCTCACACCCATGTATCAGAGCCAGCTCTACTATATTGGCCAGACTAGGTGCAGGGACTACTCTCCTGAATGTTGCAGCTAGTGAGGGTTAGGAACAGCTCTCTAGCTCTTATGACCTCAGGGCTAACTCTCCCACTAGGCTCAGGTTTGAGGGTAAGGGAGCATCTCTCCCATGCCCATGCAGCCATATGACAGATAAGGATAAGGGCCAGATCTCTCAAGCTCACTTACTCCTCCAGCCTCCTCGCCCCCATCAGCAAGGTCATCTCTACTGTGCTGCCCAGAGAAGGTTCAGGGCCTGCTTTCTGCAATGCTGAAACATAAAGGGAAGGGTCACCACGCTCCCCAATGGAGGTGGTGTAGTGAGGTGTTGTATATTTCTTAAGATTTTAATTCAGAGTAGCATTGGGTTTCCTTTTTAGTTTATTTTAAAGAGTTTGAAAGGAATTGGTATTCTCTTAATTTTGTGTATGTTCAGCAGTGAAGCCATATGATCCTAGGCTTTTTTGATGGGAGAATGTTCTTTATAACATTATAATTATTATTATATAATTATTATCCATCTTTTCAGAAAGTCTATGTCTTTATGATTTAATTTTGATAAAGCATACATTTCCAGAAATTTGTTCTTTTCTTTATGTTACAAATTTGTTGACATATTGTTTATAAAAATGTAACAATTGCTTATATTCCTGTTTATAGTTATAATAGCTCCTTTTCTGTCTTTAATTCTATTTAAATATTTTCTCCATTTTCTCTCACCTAGCTAGAGTTAATGTAAATTTTGTTTTTCTTTTCATAAAGCCAATTTCTAATTGTTTGATTTTTTTTATTTTCTAAATTCTTATTTCATTTATTTGTGCTGCAGTGATCGCTTTTAATATAGGTTTGATTTGTTCTTGAGGTTTTCTGTTATTTTGGGGTGTTGCTTTTTGGTTTTTAGTTTCTTGGGATGCAATGATAGATTGTTTGAGATTTTCAAATATTTTTGATAAAGGTGATGATTACTATAAAATTTCCTCTTACAACTGCTTTACCATATCCCTTGGGTTTTGGTTGCGGCATCTTACAAGGTTTAAGGGATTGACCTGATGGGCAGCAAGGGCCTGGAAAAAGCCAATCACACATTGAAAAGCCTGGATGGGGCAGTCTATACAGTATCTGAGTGGGGTGGGAGGAAACTGGGCACTTCAGTGGACATTTTCTGAACACACTGTCAACATTCACACTCAGACCAGATGAAGACTTGGTCACTGCTCTGAACCTCACTCACCTGGGAAGAAGGCTTTGACAGTTTCTCTGTGTCTAAGGCTTTGGTCTTAGACATGGCTGGCTTAGACCAACAACACAATCCACTCAGGGCTTCTTCCATGCTCACAGTATTTGTAGGTTCATTTACATTTATTTTGAGAATCATTTTAAATTTCCCTCTTAATTTCTTTCATGACTCAGTTGTTTGTTTGTTTATTTTAAATTTCTATGGATTTGTATGATTTTTCTTGTTATTGATTTCTAGTTTTATTACATTGTGATTGAACTGATATTATCTTAATTATTTTCATTTGCAAAGGTTGGCAAATGAAGGTTACCATATGATCTGTTCTGGAGTGTTCCAGCTGTCACTGAAAAGTACATGTGTTCTACAGCTCGTGGACGAAATGTTCTATAGTTGTCATTTAAGCCCATTTATTGTTAGGTTAACTCTTGTGACTCTGTTGGCTTTTTGGTCTGTGTGAGTTGCAAACTACTCTATGATTGCTGTATGTGTTTACTTCTTTCAGTGTTGGATACATGTGTGTTTCTGGTTATTTTCTTTTTGTACAGTTGATTCCCTTATCAATATAGAGTGACTTTGCACATTTTTTATTGCTTTTTATTAAAATTACCTATTCCTATATAAATATAGCTTCTGACTTCTTTTTAGAATCCATTTCTTCATTTTTTTCTTTTAGTATATGTGAGTCCTTGGAGGTAATCATCATGTAATTGAACCTTTCCATCTTTATTGCATATATACATATACACACATATGTATGCACACACATGCATGTGTGGTAGGATGCACATGCATATTCCACATGGTGATCAGAAGACAACTTGCTGGTGTTGGTTCTCTCCTTCCACCAGGTAGGATCCTGGGTCCTGGGTTTTATTTGGAGAAATTAAATGGTTTAAACTTAATGTCATTATTCATGTCAGGATTTTCTATGGCTATTATATAACTTGTTTGGGATTTTTTTTTACTTTGTAATTCCTGTCTTATTCTCAAATAAAACAATACACTTTCATTCCAACCTTCCTTGCATTTTAAATTTTTTGAATTCCATTTTACCTCTTTGTAGTATTTCCTCTATCTGAACATGCTAACATAGTTTTATCAGGTTTTCTTACCTCCAATATCATGAAAATCTCATGTTCTCTCCTGCTTGTCTGTGGGAACCTTGCTATCAGCCTGCTGTCTGATTACTTGGGATACCCTTGAGTGTGATTTGTTTCTTTTGTCTGACTTCTGTAAGAATCCTGCTTTAACTGTAGATGCTTGCTTACACTTTATATTTAGTTAATATAAATTTGACTTGTAACCTTTGACCTTTTTTTATTTATCTGTTGACTTTGTTTCTAGGTTTAGAGGTTTTCTGTTATTGTCTTTGAATACACTTTCTATTGCTTTGGCTTCTCAAGTCTGTTTTAGTCTAGTAACCCCAGTAGTTGCTCTTTTGATATGTCCTACATTCATCTTAACCCTTTGTCACTCCTATGACTGTATTGTCATGTAGCCTATCTTTGAACTTTGACCTGTTTTGCTGTTGATGCCTTCTGTCACATTTTTCATGTCATTTAGTATGCTTTCCAGCTCAAGGATTTATTTGGATTTTGTTACTTTATTTTCTCTGCTCATTTGCCTGATAAGTTCTTATTGATTGTTTTCTGTATGTTTACTTGAACTTAAGTTCTCAGAGAATACTAATTTTAGTTTATGAATTCATAAACATTATTTCCTCAATTTCTGGAACCTTATTATTTGGATGTGATGAGAAAATAGGTCTCTAAAATTTACTGATGTTTGTTGGAATAACATGAATGCCTGTGCTTTTAATGATTAGATAAATTCTATTCTCTGTCATCTGTTCATTCCTTCCAGGACTTCTAAGTCAGGATGCTATTTTCTCTGAGCTTGTGGTCACTAGTGCTGTGTCACCGCTAGATGGTGCCCTAAGTACAAGTTTGCAGTGTGTCCTACCTGGTGTGCCTTCATTGTTTTTGCTGTAGAAACCAAACTCAAAGCCAAGTTTAAGTGTGAACTTAATATGTTGTTAAAGATAGAGTTCATAAGTTCCTTAAAAGGATAATTTACTACTTCAAGCCTTTATTGGAGCCATTATGTTCATTTTTATTCATTTCCTGTGTTCAGGCCCAGCGGGATTTTACTTGGTACTTAACATGGAAGAGCCAGTCCTAAACTAAGAAAAGTGATATCTACTTGCCTCTTCTCCTCCTCCCAAGTAGACCTTGATTCCTTTTGTTATGATACCTGGGTTTAGAGATGGTATGAAACTGGCAGTCTCTTAATCACCTAAACCATATACTGATTACACTTGGAACCCAGAGCCTGTTGGGACCATTGTGTGATCAAGACTCAACCTAAAAATAAGACTTCTGTAGGCAACTACAGGTGATTATAGCTAGAATACAGTTCTGTCTCATTGGACTCCAGCAGGCAGGTCTAGAGCCTCTGTCTGTAGACATTAGCCTAGTGCCAAGGACTGTTTGAATCTAGTGATGATGCCCTCCAAAAAGTAAAGCCTTTCTCTGTTCTACTGCACAAAACCAAGGAAAGGACAATCAGAGCAAGCTGTTGACTACCAGGGCATACATTTAGGGTCACTGGCCTGGGAGCATCAGCCATAGAATTCTGTCCAGTGCTGTGTTTCACTGTGGGTTCATGTGGTGTAGGTTCTTGCTTTAAGGCCTAGGGTGAATTCCCTTTCTTCTGCAAATAAATGATGTTTTTTGGGATGCTGCCTTGCTTGTGTTTGGGGAAACTGAGACACAGACAACTTTTTTTCTCACTTTCTTCTGTGTACCTTTGTGAATATTACTCTAAAACCCAGTGCTCTGGTCTCTCTTCTGGTGTCCTTCACTCTGGGGAGGTCACTTCTCACATGAGTTTGTGCCTGACCACTGTATGGGTGGGAAAACTGCCACTGGAGTCTTTACCCACATTTTGCTTCACACTCTTTCATTCCAGATAGTACTCCCTCCCCTGTTGATATATCCACCTCCCAAGACTCCCACCCTGAAATATCTTTACACTGAGGAATAGGGTTTTAATGTGTGGATTTTGAGTGGATATAGCCTTTCTGTTTGTAACAGGCCTCTAAAAATCAGGTACTCCTGCATTTTTCTAAAATAATTTCTTTTGTGTACTATTAAAGTGGTAATGATGTGATTAAAACCATGGCCTGAAGTGACTGTTATCAAGAGGTATTATCAGATTTTTGGGGGCAAGAGCCCTGGCCCTTCGAGATTTAACCAGCTGATGTGAGTGATGAAATCAGTGAGAGGCGATGTAATCAATGAGGCACATTGGGAAGAATAAGATAAAGGAGTTCAGTGACCCTAAGTATATATTTGGAAAGAGAGAAAAGATTGGGGAAAGGGAGACATATACATAAATAAGCAGTCTTGAACAAGATGTGGTCTTGTTGATCCTTGTCTCATTTCTGGTCCTGTGAAGTGATTCAGAAGGTCCTTCGGGGAGTAGCATAATTCCCACAGGATGATTTCTTCTGCTGTGTCAGGTGGATGTATGATTTCACACTATCGCAAAGCACTGTTTTCATTTGAATGGTTCTGTTGGCTTCCCGTTATTCAGAGGTGCTTTGAGGTTCTTATGTGATCATATAGATGCTTACTGACTGATCCTCTTGTTACTATAATCCCAGATCACATAGTCTTTAGGACAGTGACTAAATGCTAGGCTTTTAGTTACTCTGTGCGCTGAGTTAGGAGTTAGTATGTTTTAGCAAAAACAGTTTCTTAGTGCTGGCTATGCTATGTATAGCTATCATTATCTTTTATTCAAGTTTACAATTCTGAAGATAATTTATAGTACAAGGCTATAAATATTATTAGTATACTCAAGAATTTTCAGTTTCCGAATGGCTTCAAAATGTTGTATATTTCCATTTAATAAAGTTTTCTTACCCCTCTGCTTGGCCATCATACCTCATTCCTTTTGTACCAGGAACATGTGGATAGCAGTAATGATGTGTTATTTCTAATCTCCTGATATTTTGGAAATTGACAAGTGAACTTATCTGAATTGTATATCTTTAAATGAATTTCAAATTAATTAAGGGCTTTCATCCTGGTAATGTTTTAATGGTTTATGCATGGAACTTGTAACATTTTTGAATGAACAAATTTACTTTCCTTTATGACCCTCTCTGCTTTGGTCAGGGTTAGAAAAGATAAATATTGCCTTATAAATATGTTAAGTCACATATGCTAAATGAAATGTATATTATACATATTTTTCTATATGCAGTATTTATTTTTCTTTTTTCTAATTAATCATTTGTACTCATTAATTTTATGTCCTTTAATTGATTCAGTGTTCAGCCCCAGAAGATGTTTAACAAGTAGACTTCTTTTCTTTTAGACTTCAGAAATACCACTGTTTCTGAGCTTTTCTTAAGTTTGTTTTTATTTTCAAATTACTTTAATGTGTTGAGCTTTTTATAAACTTAAATTCTTTTAAGTTGTGTTTTGGTATGTCCTAAGAGTGATTTTCTCTCTTTTTTATTATGAATAAAGTCATACTTTTTATCCATGTATTCCCTTGTTCAGACTCCCTTCCCCCTCCCACCCCTCCCAGTCACTCACTCTTCTTATCACTCTATTTTCTTCCCAGCATGAAATAGAAATTGAAAGAAAAATGGAAAAACATTGTTTTTGACACTTTCATAGGGCAATGCTTTTAGTGGAAATTTCCAGAAGTGATTTTTATGCTGTTCCAGTAGAAATATTACCAATTTTAAGTACATTTTCTTTATTATTATTTCAGAGCTCCATAATGTGAACTTCCTCATGTTGCTAATAATGTATTATTTAACTAAATTAGTTAAATGAGTTATGGATCTTAGAGCCCTGCTCATGCCTGTTTCTCAGCCCTGCTGTTGTGAGATTTGACCTTAAAGGCTGTGCACTTTTTAGTACAGGTGAGAATTGAACTGAAATAACTCAAACACTTAAAATGTTGTATAGTTTGAGTAATTATTAAAAGCAAAGAGGAAATTTTGTTAAACCTCAGCCCTTTTAGCATGTGTGGCTCTGAGGGAATAAAAAATTAAGGTTATTTTAATATTACTTTATCATATCAATTATTTTATTTAAGAATTTTAAAGTTAACTCTTTGCATTTTTTATGTTTTTCCTTTTTAATACCATGTCACACAAAGAAAGAAATTGATAAGGAATGTTAAAAATCATTAGATCTTTTTTTGTGTGTGTTTACTGGAATTGGTTTGTTTCAATAGTTTTGTCCTATTCCTAATCATGAAGAAAAAGCATTATTTATTAAATGGTTACAAAATTTTGTTATCTTCCTTTTCTTGACTGCTGTCAGATTTACTAAGGTTTTTTTTGTTGTTGTTGTTGTTGTATTTTGTTACTTTCTTGATGTTTTGTAAAGACCCTTTGCTTATTGGTGCTCAGCCTCAGCAGCCTTTGTGTTGTGTCTTTTCTGCACTTTGACCAGAGTCTGGGTCTGCTTCTTGACTTAGGAGGTGGATCACACACTGCTCTGTCAGTGATGATTAATACATAAACTGAATTAGACTTAGGAAGCTTGGCTTTATTACATGATGTTCTCAGGCTTTCAGTAGTGTTAACTTTCTAAAAGTGTTTAAAGATTTTTTTTTTTTTTTTTTTTTTTTGGCTCATGTAAGAATCTGTCAAAACTTCTTAAGACAGTTATCATTGATTTGTCTCAAGAGTGCTTCCTTATGCTAGAATATTCAAGTTTGGGAGATAACATGGAAATTCCTTGTCACAGTCTATTCATTCATCAGTACTCTGGGGGTGTACGATACTATTTCTGAAAATACTGATTAAGGTTTTCCTGGTGTACCAGGCAAATGTTTGTTGAGATTCTCTGTGACTTTCTCATAGGTATTTTTTAGGTTAAAGACTGATATGTCAGAGACTAACATTAACACAGAAAAAAGCCAAGATACCCAACTGAAATTTGATCCTTTGAAAAGGCTAGTTGATCATGACACCTTCTGATATAGTGTCAGCTATGTTTTAAAGTGTACATTTCTTAATAATAGTAATAAGCATATCTTGACAAAGTTATCAATACACTGTTTTGTAAAGTTGTAGCTTTATTGGGGTGCTTTGGCAGACCAATTTTAAATTGAACAACATTCTGATTTCTAACATCAGTTTTTAAATTTTTAACTTTGTTTTTAAAAGAAGCTAAATTTAAGTAAAAAGAAAAACTTATGGAAATATACAATTGTCATCTTAAACATATGGATCTGTGCATTTGTGAAAAGTAATAAATGTGCCACCTGTTAACATAATTTTAGTTTTACACATAACCCCAAACACTGAGGAGGATGGTTCTGTTTTACATATCTTTACATTCAGTCAGCCTCACTACACATAGTTGACTCTAATATCGCCCTAAAAAGTCTTCCCTGGTATTATATATTTGGTATTATATATTATATAAATCAGCTTTAAACCTATAAGAAAATGAGAATTTAAAAATTTAAAAATTCTTTTTAATGAATTAAGAAAGTACTCCATTAGAAGTTGTATTAAAATAATGTAATTTTTTTTGAGACCTCCTTACTGAGTCTTATGACCACAGTTTGAAAACTAGTGTAATTGGAGCATTGCTTTAAAGCTGTTGCCTCTCATTTCATGCCCATGATTCTGTAGTAGTAATGCTACTACACTAGTTTCAAAATAGTAGGTGAAATCTTAGTAAGAACACAGTTTCAGTTTTTGTCAGAGTATATTTTCTTGATGTTTGTGGAAGAGGTTCTTAGATTCTGAGAGATTTGTTATTACACTTATTTGTTTATTAATTCTTTTATATCCCATTTATGTTCTTACTAGTAACTTTATATTTGTATAGGTAAGGCCACAAACCCTCTCATTTGACCCAACCGTTTTACATCTAGACATTTGTTTGATTGGCTGTCTTGTTTGTCCATGCTTTTTTAATTCATTTGGTATATATGGAGTTCAAAGAGACATGGCATCATGGCGAAGGAGACAGGAGGTTGTAAGCACAGTGGGTCAACATCATACCATAAATTCTGAATGACTAACATACTACTAGGTGAGAATTCTATTCCTCCACTTTGTCATCAATAATCCCATCCTGAGCCAGAGCTTGGGGGAGGGAGCAGGGACAGGACGACAGGGCAGGGGCACACTGGCTAGAGGAGAGGGGCTGGGAAAAGGCAAATGCAGCTACAGATGGTAGCTGTGGAACCTGTTTTGTTTTGTTTTATCTTTTTTTGTTGTTGTTGTTTTGAACTCTTTCCACCTTTTCAGTGTAACAGAAAGAAGGAATTGTGCTGAAATTGTACCTCTTGTCTCCTGCCCTCCCCCCACCCCACCCCCTGCTCCTCTCTCACAACCTCCCGGGTCCCACACCCATTATCACACTCCTAAACTACTGGACAGCATTTTGGCAGTTGCCTCCTCTTTGAATCGTTGTCATTGTTTTCCAGGATATGGTGCCTTTAGACTTCTCCTGCTAAATTCCTATGACGTTCATTCTCCTGCTTCTACCTTACCTCGCAGCCTGTACATATTAGAATACAACACAGTCCTTACCTTGGACTTTATCCTCTAGCTGAACTGTTTCTGTGGTAACTTGTCCATTCCATCTAAATACTCTGCCTGTGAGGATGACTCTGAATATAAGTGAAACAATACATGGTACCAGCTTCTTCTCTGATTCTCCTACTCCAGATGTCCATAATTTATATGCCTTGTTATCACCGAAGGCTTGCTGAGTTCAGAATTAAGCTCCTGTTTTATACCCATCCTGTGAATAAAACTCAGTATTTCCAGTCCATTTTCGTTTCAGCAAATGTTACTCCATCTTCCTAGTTAAATATGCCCAAACTGGGGCATCCTTGACTCCTTTATTTTCTCCATTCTACTCTTTTTATAATAGAACCACTACAACCCCGGTGTCAACCACAACCCTCCCTCCTGATTAAAATAGAAGAAGCATTCTCACTGGCCATGTGGTTCCCCTCTCGCCCTACATGTCCTACAGTCTAATAACATAGCTTGCAGAGTGATCCAGTTGACTAAGTTAAATTCCTCTCTACTCAAACCCACCACTGGATTTTTCAAAGGACTGAGATTCTGTTCTCTGCACCCTCATAGTGTCTTACAACTGTTTGTAACTCCAGTTCCAAGAAATCCAACACAATTTTCTGACCTCCACAAGTACTAGACACACAGGATACACACATAAAAGCAGGCAAAATACCCACACACATAAAACAAGAAATAAAAAAGAACAAAAGCCTCCAATAACTTCACACATCTCAGAGTCAGAGCCTAATACATGTCCTCCAGAGATGTTTATGTTGGTGTGTTGTGTCCTGCTGGTGTTTGTTGTGTTGATTATGTGTTGTGTTGGTTCTGTGTTGTGTTGATGGTATTGTGTTGTATTAATGTTCTGTTGTGTTGGTATTGTGTTGTGTTAATGTGTTGTGATGGCATTATGTTGTGTTGATACTGTGTTGTGTTGATGTTGTGTTGTGATGGTATTGTGTTGTGTTGATGTTGTGTTGTGATGGTATTGTGTTGTGTTGATGTGTTGTGATAGTATTGTGTTGTGTTGTGATGGTATTGTGTTGTGTTGTGATGGTATTGTGTTGTGTTGATGTTGTGTTGTGATGGTATTGTGTTGTGTTGTGATGGTATTGTGTTGTGTTGTGATGGCATTGTGTTGTCTAACTAGAAAGCCCACACATGTTCATGTGATAAAGATGGATGAGGAGCAGGGAGGGCAGTAGTGGCACAGCGAGATATGGTAGAACCAAAACCATTTTCACCATCTGTCTCTACCTTCCTTGGCATTAAGATGGTACCTTAATTTCATGCACATAGCTTCCATTAATGAATTATGTAATCAAAGACAGGAGGTACATTCCCAATGTAGTTCACTGAACAATCCTTGATTTAATCTATTACTGCTCTTTAGTGAGTAAGCTCAGAAATTAATAGTACATACACCACAGTTTGACTAAATATTGTACCCTGAATGTAGTAGCAGTATTTTACATTTATTTTATGTTCTTTATGTTTTTCTTTTTATTATACTTTACTAAAATGTTGGTACTTAACACATTGAGGGGAAATAAAAGCATGGCTCTCTCCCCCACAGGTAGCACTATTCAAATATATAAAATACGAGGTTTATTCCACACTTAGCTCCTCAACCCCCTCCTTCTCTCTCCCTCTCCCTTCCTCCCTCCCTGCCCCTCTCTCTCTCTCTCTCTCTCTCCCCCTTTCTCTTGTTGGTTTTTTTTTTTTTTTTTTTTTTTGAGCCAGAGTTTCTTTGTGTGGTCCTGGCTGTCCTGGAACTATCTCTGCAGACCAGGCTGGTCTCAAACTTAGGGAGCTCCACCTGACTCTGCCTCACCCACCCCCCAGTTCTAGGATTAAAGCCATGTGCCAACCCCACTCGGATAGCAAAGTGTTCTTTTAAAGTATTCAAAAGTAGGGCTGGAGAGATGGCTCAGTAGTTAAGAGCACATACTGCTCTTGCAAATAACCCGTTTCATTCCTAGTAACCCATGTCAGATGGCTCACATATGCCTGTAACATCAGCCCAGGAGCCTGGTGCCTCTGGCTCTGGGGAACCTGTACTTTTGTGCATATAACCTCACATAGACACAGATACACATAGTTAAAAATAAATATAAAAAATGAATATTTAGAAGTTACAATGTTTAATGCCATTGAATAACCCTTAATTCATTTATGAAAAATTAGAATGTTTTTCTTAAAATTGAAGAATTAGATTGATATTTTACGTAATTTGAGACTAGCATTTATCAAGCATCTTCACCTATTTATGAACTTATATGTAAATTGACTTTAAAAAATTAACTCAGACATTTTCTCCTTTAAACATCAGGGTCTTACTGTCTTTGCGCCAAGTGTGGTAACATAGTACTATTTGCATGAAGCTTCTATGTAGATCTCTTTTACATACATGTGTATTTTTTCTCTTTTTTTTTTTTAAGATAGGGTGTTTCTTGCTTTTAAGGTAGGTCTAGGCTTGGCCTCCGACCACAGACGTCTAAATGTTGGATAACAAGATATTGCCATCGCACCCAGAAAACTAACTATTTACCCATTTTTGGTCATAATTTAAATCTTGAATCAAATTTCTATCTGCAGAAACCTTGATTTTTCAAAGTTTAAAGTCTGTAACTAGGTAGTCCTTTATTTGGTTGGTCTGTGCATAAACTAACTTTATTGGGATTCCTAGATTCCAAAGCATGTATGTTGAGCCTGTTGCACAATTTCAATGAGAGTGGTGATACAAAGTCATCTTTACTGGCAGGCATTATTTCCAGGGTTCTTAACTGATACAGTGGTTCTTGCTCTATGAGCAGACTCAGAATTGGGCTTTAGGGTAACAATACTGCCTGGTTTATTTTTCCTGGATTGTGTTTAGTGTTCTGGGATTCAGAGCATTTTACTGGGTTGTAGAAAAATTTCATCAGCATGTAGGGAATTAATCCAGGTCAGCAGTTAAATAATAAATGTTTAACTTTACTGGTTTACACAAACCTGATTTCCCTTATTGTTAGAGATCATCAGAAGGTATTGTTGGGTTGTAAACATTGACCACATAGACATCAGAGTTTATTTCTTATGATCATTCTGTCATACTGCCTTAAAGAAAGCTGAAAAAGTTATGTTCCAGCCATCTTTGAAATTCTCCCCCAGGTTAAATTAGTGTGTGTGTGTGTGTGTGTGTGTGTGTGTGTGTGTGTTTGTGTGCAATTTTTAATTTACAAAAAAAAAATCACCAGAGAATAAATAGAACTTGTCTTTTTTGTAAAAGAGCAACAGTGCTTAGGAAGTAGCCTTTTTAGATTAACTTATTTATTAAAAACTTGGTCAGATTAATGTTTTTCAGTCTAGTTATTTGAGACTAGTTTGCTTTTATGATAGTTTTCTTTAAGAAAATTAAAGTCAATTTTAAAAAACAGTAACTTGATTTTGCCTGATTATTACCAAACTGTTAGAGAATTTCACACATCTGTTTCAAGATGCAGTTCCTTATAGACTACTGCATTGTTCAGTTTTAATAGGCCTCATTTATCGTGTAAATAAACCTAGATTTTCTTACCTGATCAAGTGAGCAACCAATAGAGGTCAGATGTGGCAAACATTTTAACAAAAAGCACATGTCTCCTTCAGGCTGGAGTAGAACTATATCGAGATGCTTGAAGTTATTAATGGCAGTAAAATTTATGCTTCCTCCTGTTTTCCCAATTAAATCATGGAGCCTTTTTCTCTAAGATTCTTCTATCACCAGCTGTTTCCAATACTGTGTGTGTGAATATTGCCTGGGGTGCCTCTATCCTACATGGTAAAATTTGGCCAAAATACATTAAGTGGGTAGTGTGGACTCTGAGCTAGAAAGCAATCCTTATTAATGGCTTTATTTTAGTCTTTATCATTTGTATCTGAAGTCAGCCATATTGCAAGGTTTGTTACAAAAAGTTGCTAACAGTATACTTAGGGCATAATAAAAATCTATAAACAAGGGAATAAACTAATTGAAGACATGTTGAAAATAGCTAATTGAACATATTTAAAATAAGGAAAATTTATCAGTTTTGAATATTAGAGTACTTGCAATAGTCATTAAGATATAATTAACTTAAATTTAATGTTTAGCTTAATGGTACTTTTTCAGTTTTACTTATCATTGTGATAAGTCATACTCATCATTATAACATACAGATGCTTTGTTTTCCTGCTTAACTCTTGCTTTAAAATTATTATGTTGCATCTGTTCAAGTCTTTATGTCTTCTGTCAATAAGTCTATTATAAAATAAAGGACCATCCAGTAGAGTTGTATTCCAATTTAAACCAAACCTACTTAATTGTAATTTGTATATATTTACTATAATAAATTAGTCATAAAATTATATGGAAATATAAAAATGTTCTAGGACTGAAGACGTGGCCCATGGGTTAAGTACTTATCTGGCATGTCTGAAGTCCTAGATTCAATCCGCAGTACCAGAAAAAAATAACTTTCAATAATAATCTTAAGTGCATTTTAATATATTTTGATCTAAAGATAAATGTATTCAATAATTGGTGCAGATAATTTCTGAAAGGTTGGTTTAGTCTGTGGCAATTTATTTTTACTATATTGTTAATAGACATTAAGAGCTCTGATGCTGTTTTAATCTTAGACATGACATTTGCAGCATGCTGTTTTCATAGAGTGTTTTCAGGATAAAATATCACCTAATGCTGTGCTATTCTAAATGTAAGTGTGTTTCTGTTCTATTTTTCTTTGCTTGGAGTGTTCTACTTTGAACAAAGAAGACATGGGGTATAGAAGGGAATGAGAGTCTGGCTTGTTAGTAATGTGATTCATAATGTGTGTTCTCACTCTGTTCTGCAGTGTTGAACTGGATCTGTAATAAGAGCAGAAATTTGGGGTTGTATTCTAATGTTCAAAACTCACATTTCTGCTTGAGTGATCTGTAAATGTAAAATCTCCAGTGTCTCACAAAATTAGTGACTGACTGGCTTTTTTCTACTGATCACTTCAGAGATGAACAAATGAGGACATTTTAAAACTCAAAGCTGATCAGCATGTATTTTGCCCTTAAGTTGGCAGAAAATCAATTGTGAGAGTTGATTTTCATGCTACTTCAGCTACTCCAGCTTAACTACAGCTGTAAATTTCTTTAAAAAGAAGGGGTGGCAGGTCAATACTTCTTAAAACTCTTGAATGTACTTTGTACATACAACAATTCCCACAAAATCAGTTACTAGAGTTAATGACTAGTTTGTTAAGGTATTAACACTCTTCTTCTGGGAATGACCAATTTTTGGGAGAATAGCTGTTCAGATGCTAAGATAATTCAGTAACACAGTCAAATAATGATCCAGCCAGTTAACAGTGAATTCCTGAGGAAATCCTGTCAAAGTGCTTATACCTTCTCCATTTAATAGCCAATGAGATCATCATGATTCATGTTTATGGCCATAAGTACCAAAGGAATCATAATAACTGAGCTATTTTTTTCAAACCAACCCTCATTATTTGAACAGAGTTGACTACTTAACATCTAGTTGTTAAAGCCTTATTCTCAAAATATTTCATCTGTCCACTGCTCTGTTCAAAACTTTTAGAGCCCTGAATGCCACATCAACATACAGCCTGTTTTTGTTTGTGATGCTATTAGGGAAAATTGCTATAAATAATTCTCAAAGGAGTGCCTGTTCAGGAGACCTGCCATGTGTATGGAGGACTGTAGTAGGTTAGATGGGGTTTGCAGCTAAAGCATTCTGATGAGAAATCATACCATGTAGCCTATGTTTCCTGTAGAAAATAATGGACGAACAAGAGATTGAGACCTTTAAAGTATGAGAGTTTCCCTCAGGTCTAATTTAGAAGATTCTTTGGTAGCTCAGTCCTTTGGGGTAGAAGCTAAAAATGGGGAAGTATAGTCTGACAAAACCTAAGAGATAACCTGCCTTCTGAGAAAATAGAAATGAAAACATTTTTCCTTTGCACACACACACACATATATATATGTATATATATGTATATATATATATACCATAAAAACCTACGTAAACATGATTTTCTGTGACAGGTAAACATAATTAAATGTCAAAATATAAAATATGATTATTAAAATCTATGAGTTATAGAATCTTTGATATCAAATTGTTGGTATCAGAAATGTCTTTTTATATAATTGGGAAGAGTGTCACAAATATTACACTACACATCTCTGCAAATAAAATTTATGTCCTCAAATAATAGTTGTGAATACTATGTTTTGTACAGCCATTGGATTACTGGCCTTCATCTTAAGATTTTAAATATTACTTTCTCCTCCATTACTGTTTCTTAACTTTACATTTATGATGATGGGCTTTATTCATACCATTCAGTTTTCAAGGTCTTCTTCAGCTTTTCTCATTTTTAAATAAGAGATCTAAAATTACCTTAAAATAATCTAGAATGGCTGAGTGTAATGGCACAAGCTTTTTATCTCAGCACTGGGAGGCAGAGGTAGATGGATTTCTGTTAGTTTGAGGCCAGCCTGGATATCTTTGGCTACATAGAGAAAACCTATCTGAAAACAACAATACTGTCTGCTGCAGTCAGATTTTAACTTGTTATAATTTTATAAGAAAAATTAAATATTTCAATTACAAAATACCTTTCCCACTGTTCTAAGCAGTTGAATTATTAACTCATAGCTTTATTTAAGGTAAAAATATTTACTTGTCTTCATATGTGAAGCATATAATACATTTTAATCTGTTTTTTGATCCAGGGGATTTATTTTTATTGATGATATAAATAATTTGTTTTGGCAGAACTAGAAATTGAACTGATCTGGCAGACGTGGTAAATAAGCACTCTACCAAGGAGCTACACTTCCAGCCCTAATGTTTATTAAATTGGGACAGGATCTTACTAAATAGCCAGGCTGGCCTTGAACTCATTATGTGGGCCAAGTATTGAATTTGTAATCTTCCTGCCATGCCTTCCTGGAATAGCTGGGGTTATACATGACCCTTGTCACAATTGCTAAAATCAACCAATTTTACACAGTATGTTTTCTTGCCACCTTATGTGACAAAATTTTCCTCCTATGGTATAAAAATGTTTAAGACTGTTATAACTGGGAAGAGATTTTGAGGACAGACAGACCTGTCTTTAAATTTCTGCCCAGTTTTTCCAAGGCTACATGATAAAGATGTACTTTCTCTAAGCTTGAGGTTCCTCATGTGAAGGATGATACCTTTTGAAGACTATTCTGAAGATTCAGTGCTGTGTCATCTGTCTAAAATATGACTCTTTTGCATAGTAAATGCTTAATATGTGATTACTATTAGTCACTATTGTAATTAATTGCCTTGTTATACACATACTAATATTGAAATCAAACTTAGTCACTGGCCAAGCCCTGTACACTGAGTGAAATCTCTAGCCCAGAATATTATTACCTCAGAATTCCAAAGATATTCCCCAGACTATAAAGAATTTGTGACTTTTAGCAGTTTCTAATGAAACTTTATTTTTTGTGTTACTGAAGGATGCTATTCTACTTGTTTCAGAAACTCACTGATGATCCAGGTTTCATTACTTACAATTCAAATATACTTGTTTATTATAGCTTATACATAATGACTGCAAATCAACTGTATTAATCTTGTATATTTATTCATTTGTAAGGGCAGGGAGACTAGTGATCCAATCTACTTTATACTAAGCTACTGGGGGCAATACATTTTTAGAAACTAAATTATTTCCCTCAAAAATATATCATGTAAAATGGACATTTGTCTTGATACTTAAAATTAATATAAGTGTCATTCAAAACTCAGATATGAAATAAGGATCTCAAAATGTTTTCCTGATCAAGGTTATATAAATATTTGATTTAGCAGTTTAAAGGTTTTTAGTATATAATTTTACTAATGAGTATGGTTTGTGTGTATGTATATATATACATATACACATATATGGCTTCTATCATTATAACTGTGATTTGTTGTTGTTGTTGTTCCCAGGCAATGAAAACTACAAACAAATAGCAATGTGTGTGCTTTACCATATAAGCATGGATGACCGCTTTAAATCAATGTTTGCATATACTGACTGCATACCACAGGTAAGAGACTGAAGTGAGAAAGGCACTTAAGAAATATGCTCATCTTTACACTGGATGTCTGTATTATATTTCACTTCTAAAGCTCAGGGATCTCTGTGGAAGAGGGGGTAAGTAGACTGTAATTGTCAGGAGTAGTGGATGACTATGGGGAAAGTGTCCTGCAGTTATAGCAGGACAGCTGTATCTGTGCACTCACAGTTATAATGATATACACAGTCCTGTACAATTTCAGCCAGACCAGATCTCACTATGGAGAGATAAGGTAGAGATGAAGTCCTGTCTCCAGCCAGGTATCGATTAGCAATTGACAGCTGCTGAAATAGAGAAATTTTCTTAGAGAATGTTGCCACCAGTAGTCTATACACCAGGAGACTATACTCCTCTGGAATGCCATACACTGAAAAACATGTGAGTAGCACAATCGAACTTGATGGGTGCAAGTAAAGATAACACAAAGTTTTGTGGATAGGGAAAGGGGTGTGGGCCTGAGAAGAGTTGAGGGAAATGGATGAATATGATTAAAACGCACTATACAAAGTCCTCAAAGTCCTAATTTTAAAAAGGAAATATCAGTACTTTCACTCTTGTCTCTTAGATTTCCTATTCCTTAAAGTACTTCTTTATACTAGTGATACAGTTTTTATTAAAAGTTTTGAAAGTACAGAATTAGTGCTGGGCATGTAGCTTAGTGGCAGCACCCATGCCTACAGTGCTTGGTGCCTGTGACAGCAATGACAGAATGACTTTCCCTACCCCACTGATAACCAGCACTTTGTCACCCATTCTTGTGAATTCTTTTGAGATCCATTTATCTTTTATGTGTATGAATTTTGCTTATATATTTGTCTGTGCACTACATGTATACAATACACACAGAGGCCAGAAGAGGGTGTCTAGTCCCTTAGAATTGGAGTAACAGTTGTTAATCATCATGTAGGTCCTGGGAATCAACACAGGTCCTCGGGAAGAACAGCCTGTTCTCCAAACTTCTGAGCAATCTTTTACATTATGAAAGTAATAATATATTAGGTTATATCACATACAGCATTTTAATATGTGGAGTTATTTACTGAATAGACCATATGTATACTCAGACTCAAGTAGATAAATATTCCTCACAAACTGTCTCTAATGGTTCTGTATGTGCCTAATGACCACAATTAAATTATATGCTCAGATTTTCCCAGATTATTGCATAAAAACAGCAACATACATAAGCACATGATAACATTAGCCATGAATGCTTGTCCACATCCTTGCAGTCATATGTGCTTATTCACTTTGAGTTTTCTCTAGCTGTAGTTCATAACAGATGGATGCCTAGCTCAAAATGGACAAGCCTTGAGTATTTGCATATTGATCCAATTTCCTTCTAAAAAGCATGTTTTTTCCACTCTCTCATTGTTTCACCCTTAACAGTTATTATCACTATTTCTCAAAAAATGTGATGCTTCAAAATTTTGATGTATTTGCCTTTCCAGAATATTGGTTAAGGCACATGAACTGTTTCGCATCTATATTATAATATAAACTTTCCATTCAGTTTTCTAGTAGCATGTTAATATTATTGATAGATAAGATAGATTTTATAGTGCTTTAACTGTCATGTTACAAATCTTTCCCACATTTGTCCTCTGCTTTTTACTTTTGTTTAGATGCTTTGCATTCTGTGATGGCAAAATGCCTTATCCAGATTCTTTTGTTTTTATAATGCTGTTACCAAGAATGGGTTTCTATGATTCATCTGTGTGATCCATTTCATATGTTAGGTCTGTAGGTCTCAAAGAAGTTTACTTGTTTCTTATCTATTTTATAAGGCTGGAGACTTAGTGATTATACTCTCAGGGACTGTACATTCATGGACTCACTCTTGTAACCATTAGTTGTCAGAAAATGAAGCTTCAATAATGTGAATCCTTGATGCTTTCAACACTGATTGATCTTTTTACTGTAATTTTTGTGGAAAAGTTTTCTAAAATAGCAAAAGAGAATTCAGAAGATTTAGATTAAAAAAAAAAAACAGGCTGTGAAAACACTTGAGAACAAGACTGTGTCACACCTAATAAAGTAATTCTTAACACTTCTGTTGTACAAACTCCCTCATGTCCTGATAAAATTGGCTAAGATTTCTCTTTTTGTTAGTTCTGACTGTCCCTCTACTCACTCTAAATTAGTGATTCAGAATTTTAAAACTTGCTTTTCAAGAATTTTAACGTTTTTCTTCCATGCATTTAAAAACTGGTGCTATTTCGAAGGGTCATCCCTTTTGCATTACTGGATAAAGTCATCGTGACTGTTTTAGCAAATAGACGTCCTTCAAAGAAGGCACAGCAAATCTTATCAACAGGACATGTTCTCACAGTAGTGACCAATGTGCAGTGTGATCAAGCTGTCCAGTATGTTTACAGTAACAGAGGAGCCCTGTCTAGGGGAGATTACAGGTGATTCACTGCAGCCTGGCTCCAAGAGTTCCAAAGGTTTCTGCTTTGTAGTTTCAAAGAGTGTTCTTTCCCTATTCTCCTTCTGTGTTGACCTTCATTGACTACAGGATATTAGTTGGAAAGCAGCCAAATTTTTTTTTCTTAAAGAATGACTTTTTATACAAATTTAGATTTTTAAAAATAGTAACATTAAAAGAAAAATTAACACAAGCCAGAAAGAGGTAGAAAACTTGTTACATTGAAGATTGAATTTGGAGTTCTTCTATTCTTACAGAATGTATATAATCTCAAATATAAAATATTAAACTTTAAATGACTCAGAGTTGTTTAATTTTTAACAAGGTTGTAAATGCAGCTTAAAACTTTATGAGTACAAAAGTTTCCCCATCCTTTCAGAAACTATCTTCCTCCATGTATACTTGACAAAGAGTCCCCTGATATCACACATGTCAATGATAGAATTTCCAAAGTAGTTATCATCTGTCTTTCATGAGCCAAATTTTCCAAAACCCATTCAAGTTTTGACAATTTTTAAGATCTTTCTGAAATGTTGACTGTAGGAGACATAGTGAGATTAGGTATGCCAAATTATATTATAAATATCTTGAAACTTTTTAGTATAAGTTAATATTTTAATAAAACCAAGTGATAGCCTAGAATATATTTAAATACCATTTAAAACCTTAACTTTTATTTTGTATTTTGCCATACTTAGTTAAAAGCTGATATACTTTTGTTGCTATTCATTATTTGTTGCAAAATAAAATAATAGAAAGTGAATAAAAAATTATGTAAAATAGAATATGTATGTCCTCCAGAAATTAAAAATGTACTCAGTCAGGGGCATATTTGTGCTTCCATGGGCTTTAGCTTTACTGAGGGCAGCATACCAACTGACCTATGCATTAGAGAAAGCCTTGTCACAGTGCAGGTGTCCACAGATCAATGTGAGTTTTGTTCCTTTTGAATTATTGACATTAATTTTTCTTTAAAGATTAAAAACAAAAATCAAGTATTACACCTGAAATTTTCAGAGAAGACATTAACAACTCTGAAGGCAGAAATGCAGTGGTTCAACTGTGATTCATATCTATTTTAGTAATCAGAGAAAATGTTTAAAATTATTGTATTCTTAATTATATAAGATATCATATATATGTGCTATACAGACTACAAATAAATAAAAGTATGACTTGTAGTAAAATGTGAGTCTTTCTCATCATTTCTGACTCATTCATACTGCAGTATCTTATATGTGTCTTGCAGGATAAACCTGTAGTTAGGTTAGAGTTCACATTCTGAAAACATTAAATGTCCAGAGTAGGTTATTATGCATGCAACATTCCTCATAATCTCACCCAATATTGCATCACTTTGCTTTCGTTGTACTTTATTCCCTATAATTATTCAATGTGTTCTCATTTTTTTCCCTATTTGTCATTATTCCTCAAAATTTGAGTTCAGGTCATCTTTTTTTATGTATGCTCTTAATGGGCTCAGTGGGTGGATTGTTTCAGGTAAGCATATTTGGATAACCAGGAGTTAATGGTTGTAGTCTAATAATAGTTAAAAGTACACATTAACAGTTCATTGTTATTTAGCCCTCTGAGCTGCATGTTTTGCTTAAATAGGTGCAAATGCCATCCAGATGCTTATAAAAGTATTTATTGGTAATAGAATGGCCAATCAAAGTACATGGCTAGGTAGTGATGTCATCGTGTTATTTAATATTTTGCCCTAGAACAGCATGCGAGAGTCATCACAGTGTTCCACATGTTTTCCACCGCAGTTGTCCTGTTTGGCCCCACTTTGATCTACATGCTTCTTTTTAGCTGAATGCTGGTAAACGTCCTTTCTGACAGCCCTCTTTGCTCTTGCTGCCATTATCTGCTGAGTTCAGAAACCAGAGCATCACTTCAAACAGGAGAGCTAGGGAGTAGCCAGTCAGAAGAGATTCCTGTGGCATGCACAGTTCTGGCATAATCATTCAAAGATGTTTGGGTAGGGGGTGGGGTGGTCGAGGTGTATGAGAATTCAGAGAGCTGTGGGGGTTGGCCTCTGGTCACTGGTAAATAAGTGAAGTCAGGTGCCAGAGAGTCTAGACACAGTGATTTCAGTCTTGGGTCTTTGGTATCTGATACTCAATATGGGACTTGTCTGATTGAACACTATTGCTTCTTCATTGCACAAGCTGAAGACCTTTTAGTGCTTTCCTGTTAGATTAGTAAAAGATGAAAACAGACAGTTAAAACAGAACAAATCTAGTTTTAATATTTCCTAGTTGTCAGTAATTACCCTTGTGTTTGAAGTACCATGGGTAGCAATCAAATTAAAGACAACTGCATTGTGGCTCTTAGAATTTGGATTAAACTGGTTTTAAATTTGAGTGCTTTAAAATGGAGGTGTTCTTATTATGATGAAACAATGATTTTCTCTCAAGATACAGTTCACTGAGACTTTAACTTTCTCTAAGCTTTGTGAATGGGATAATAAAATTTTCAAGCCATAAATTCTTTTAAAACATATCTGATTGTGTCTACAAGATATATAGCAAAGGATTTTTTAAATTCATACTTTCTAAATGTGTCACTTACAGCCTAATTTTTCAAGGGCAACTTTTATACTTCAAAAACTAATTTGAAGTAAATATTTGTTACAGTAAATATTTTACCTTCTTAGAGCATTGCTTCAATGTAATATATTTTCATTATAAAAAGTTTTACGTTAATAAAAGTTTTAAAGGAAGATAGCAGTGATGTATTTTGAACTAGAGCATAAAATCATGATTACAATAACTAGTGGATAATCACTGAAAATTTTGCTAATTTATTTTTAATTGACAGAAAATGATAAATATATATCTATCAAATTAAGATCATTTTATTTTTGGCTTAGGGTCTTTTAATAGAACAACATTACTACATGTTAATGATCTTTTCCTCAGAGATTCATTAGTGACACATTTGTGGTTTGTGACCTGCCCTCTGGGAAGGACATGATGCCAGTGGTTCAATTCTTAAAGCGTTATGTAGTTTCTGCATGCAGATTATACCATGTTCTTATAATAGTTCATGACAATTGGAATAGAGTAGTATTTTTAATTGTTTTCAAGCCATTTGTTGCTAACAACAGAAATTTCTGATTTTGACTGTGTCCTTTTTGTAGGTATCTGTAGTGAACACAGAAAGTAATTGAAAGCATAGTTTTCAGATCAGATCTTAAAAATAAAAACTTATTCACCTTGTTATATACAAAATAAGAATTAAAGGAAAAGAGGCCATGAATTTGAGAGTGCTGGAGTGGAAGGGGGAGTACATGGAAGGAATTGGAAGGAGGAAAAGAAATGGTGGACAGAATGCAATTATAATCTCAAAATAAAAATGCAATAAAATAATAATAAAGTTGGTTTATTGTGATTGTGAAAGGTATTATCCTAAAATACAACATGAAAATATTTAGGTTATATGTCTTAATGTGACTGTTTTATATGTTATGTCTTCATTATAGCTATCTTATAAGCTTATATATTTGTCTTTATCTCTTATAAGTAACTTTGACTTACCAAAAATATCTTTACTTAATATGTACTAATTTAACTTATTGGCTTCCTCACAATAGAAGAGTGTTTTCTAAATTGTGTAAGTCTGCTCACTTACAGCTTACTAGTATAGACCTGTGGAGATAGCTCAGTCAGTAAAATATCGGCCACACAATCAGAAAGTCCTGACTTTGATTCCCAGAACCCATATTTTAAAAAAGAAAAGGCCTGGGGTGAAGGTGCAAGCACTAAGGAGACTGTGGGGGATTCTAGTCAAACAGCCTAGGCTATGTGAAGAATTCTAAGTTCTAATAAGAGACCTTGTCTCAAAGAACAAGATGGGCAGCACCTGAAGACGGACTCTCAAGGATGTCATCTGAGCTCCACACACATGCATACCCACCCACAGAAACATGCATGTATATGTAATCAATAAATCACTATTGACATACATAGCTTATCTTTTCTTTCCTAACTTCTCTTTGTTACTTCTCAAACCCTCTCTTCATCTCTACCTGAATTTCTTTTCACATTTTATGCTCATGCACAAGTTTTGGTACCTATTATGTAGCCTTAGAAATTAGCCATATGTGGCAACTTCTATTATAAAAGATATAAGCTTAGGCCTCTATCAGAGCTTTCTACTGAATATCTGTACTTAGACTGTTGTTCACAGCTTAAACTCCAGCAGTGTCAAATCAAAAGTACTAGTTTCCCTTTTGATCTTCCAGACTTTTTACTATATGTTGGCAACATTATCCCTGACATTCTCAATGCAGGATCCCAGCAGTTATCTTTGATTCCTTTTCTCCATTAGCCCCAATGTCTCATCAGTTATTAAGTCTGATTCTCGTCTCTAACTATATCTCTAATCATTCTTTTTATGTCTATTTTAATTGTACAGCATAGCACAGGTAACTATCATTTTAGTTGCAGTTTTCCCTCTCCATGCATGGTTTCCTACTTACTAGTTTACTTTTGTGTAATCCTTCTGGGTCATTTTAAATAAAATGTGCCTCTAATCTCTGTATGTTACAAAATATTGTTTGTCCTGATTTATACCTCTTTTTCCTATCATTTTTTCTCCCCAGAAATATTTAGTAATCTGGTGTATCTTTAGGATGAAGACCAGAGTCCTTCACATGTCACAGGCGCTGCAGGATCTGGCTCTGACTTTCTCAGCCTTTGTTTGCACCAGCCACGCCTGGCTTCCTTCAGTTCCTCACAACATTGCATTCCTTGCTCTTTTGTCACTTTTATATGAGCTGTTTTCTTTATTTGGACTGCTCAGCTTCCAGGCAATATTTTCAATTCTTTAATGTGCTGAAGTGTTATTTGATATTTTCTAGCATCCTCTACTCTATTTGTAATTTGTATTTAATACTAGTCATGTATTTATTTCTTACCTACTTATTCATTTTGACTTTTTAAACAGTTAAAGCTTTCCAATTTGTAATAAAATATAGATTACCTTATTTCCAATGTATAATTTAAGAGAATACTTAATACATTTTACTTCTGGACTTTGTTTTGGTGTTTTTAATAAAGTACAACTGTGTTTCTTGCTAGTTAATGAAGATGCTCTTTGAATGTTCAGATGAGCGAATTGACTTGGAACTGATTTCTTTCTGCATTAATCTTGCTGCTAACAAGAGAAATGTTCAGCTCATCTGTGAAGGTCAGTGCATAGAGCTTCATAGGTAGCCTCTTTAGCATATGATAATTTGCATATAATGAGAAATAGATAATAAAATGTAAGAGTACAATGTAAACATAAATTCTCCAAAATACTTTCTTCAGTATGCTTATAATTCTTAAGAATTACTTAAGTATTAATATCTTTTTTCTGATAGATATAATCCTTGGTATTATTTTATACACAAATCTATTTGCATTTATTTGAAAGATAATGAAATATAAGAAGACTAGGTTATTGTTTCTATAGTAATCTGATAAAATGACTTGACTTTTTTTTAGTTTTCTTTTTTTATTATGAATAAAGAAGTCACATTTTCTATCCATGTATATCCTTATTCAGGGTCCCTTCTCCCTTCCACCACATCAGGTCACTCTCTCTTCACATCTCTCCATCTCCTCCCCATTATGGGCAGGAGGTCCCAAGGTCCCAATATTGCTCAGTTCAACTTCCACTCCTGGCAAATCCAGTTTTCTCCCCCCAACATCGAGACTGAGTCAGGTGTTCCTCTAGTGGGAGTGGGATCCAAAGTGGACTTGACTTACTTTGGACGTTTCAGTCTCTTAATTGACAGTTTTTATTTGAAGAGTACATGTTTATTTAAAAAAAAAATACAAATGAGCAAGCGCAAAAGCCTTAAATATTTATTCTAACTACTCAGAAATCGATAGAATCAATTTTTTTGTATAATGCTTCTATAAAATCTTGTATAAAAATGTTTGTCTCTATGCCTTATAAATTATTCTTGTAAAAATATAATTATGGACAGTGTGTAGGTAGGTGTGCTCCAGACACGCCACATGACCACGCCCCCTCCCACTGAGCTGCTCGCCCCAGGCTTGGCTGTATGCCTGCCCGCTCCCTTAGAAAGAAGTAACAGTTTCCGGGACCCAGCGCTGGCTGCAGAATCCCAGCGCTCTCTGGGGCAGGGGCAGGTGGACGCTGTCCCTGACCACTTCCACGGCTCCTGCTGAGGGAAACCCCGCCACGACCTCGAACTGAGCGAACCAACTGCTGGGGTCTCCGAGGGGCGGATTCGGACCCCGCCCAGAGGTCAGGAGGGGGCTAGAGGCCTCAGTG
>PVIH01020040.1:0-33629 GCA_004025045.1 Sigmodon hispidus | reverse complement strand
TGAGGAGGGGCCGGAGCAAGACCAGGAAGAATGCTGCTTCTGTAAAAGGTAGGCAGGCTTCTGCTTTTCTCTGGAGAGGCAATTCCATCTGCCCCGCCCCTCAGCTTCTGAGGATACAGGAAGCAGAGCACCAATAAGGAAGAGGAGGCTGCTGGGAATCAGGGAAACTCCCTGGGTTCTGTATAGAAGAAACCTGTGCCTGTCCTGGGGTGGGTGCTGCCATGGAGGTGTGGCCAAGGCAGTGGGGTGCTGTGCCCATGTATTGGGGATCCCAGGTCCACCTGGCAACAAGTATCTGCAGTTCTCTCAGCCCCACTCCTCTCTCAGATGACTGATCCTGTGTCCCTCACAGTCGTGCATGGGAGTGACAGGGAGTGAGGGAGGAGCAAGGGAAGTGTGACTGAAGACAGGGCCCTCCATGCCCCTTGCTCACTTTTCGGGTTCTGTGTGCTTGCGCTCTGGTGGCTGGGCATCAGAGTCCTCGCGTGGGTTGCTTTTAAGAGAGGTGCCTCCCCCTCCTGTGAGACATGAGCCCTCTCCTTTACCCTGCATAACTATTTCCAGGTTGCAGAGATGACAGGAAGAATGTGTAAGATACCCAGAATGCATCATGACCAGTGGAAATGTAAGAAATCTACTTTTTGTGAAATTATTCAAACCAGAAGTCAGGATGTGAGCTCAGGGTTTGGGGCTTTTCTTACAGGAGATACTGGGTGGGATGATAATGGAATGCAACTCTATTATATGTGACTGTAGGGGATATGGGATACGGGGGCAGTGAAGGGGCTGTGGAAACAGGTGCCGTTTATTGACAGACTAACGGGCCTCTTGCTCCTCTGCCTGGACTAATGGTTTTCCTCTCGTCTTCTGCAGCCCCATTAAGCTCCCTGTCCTGGACTCCACGCCACATGCCTTTTGGAACTCTAATAAAAACCTGAATTAACTTCCCTTCTCTCAGCTATTATCTTACCTACAAGTCTTAAAGGATTTTATACAACAGAAAAATTCACCTCATTTTCTGGGGCATGTCCTCTGTGTTCTCCGAGTCAGTGGTGGGGGCTGCCTGGGCCTCCAGGAGACCTTTCCCTTCAAAACCTAAAACCATTCAGTGATGCATGTGGCCTTTTCCCACAGATTTCTCAGGTCCAGCCATTGCCCCACCAACTCATGACACCAACCTTGGCAGATGTGACAAAGGTCCAGACACAGGACAGCCCCCTAAGCTCTACACCAAACCAAACACTATCTTCATCCACAACTAGGGCCTGTGTGAAAGCATGCTCTACCAGTGAGACATGGATACAGGTAACTGAAAACCAGTCCTGGCAGCAGGATCTGGACTGGAAAGATACTCTGGGCTCTAATGTCCAAAAACATCAAGCAGCCATTAGCCAACCCTCTCACAACTAGCCAAGGGCCACCCCACCCCCTGGAGCCATCAGGCCAGCTTCCACCTTCCCTGAGCATTGTCAGGTCCTCCAGAACCACGAGGAGCTACAGACTGAATACAGGATAACCAAGGTGAGCGAAGAAGGCTCTGAGGTCCTCCCATCCCAAGAACTGACATGGCTGCAGAAACATTTCCCAGCAAACAGTCCTTGCCAGTCTAAGAACCAGCCTGAACTCCCCCAGCCTGGACAGCCCTTTATTCTTGACTCCAAAAGCAGCAAGATGAGCCAAATGAGGGGGTCTGTGCCCTCAGGGATGACCGTAATAGAGGGTCCAGCAAAACATAACATACAGGACCCCACCTAGGACAGCTCCAGTTTTAGGGCCAAGGACTTGCCTTGCACTTCAAGCAGCAGCCCTGGAAAGGGCCTGGAACCCAGAAACCCTGCACCAAGGACAGATCAGCGGTCCTATGTGAACACCACCCAGGACCTTCCCTTCCTTAATCCAAAGATTCAAATGAAGCTAGAATCAAACATCATGCAGCTTCCTCTGAAACGAAGATGAAGACAACATCTACAGACTCTTGAGTCAAGAAATCTCACCCCACCAGGGGTTCCAGCCTCAATTCTTCCCCAGCCTGGGTATCCCTCCACAAACACCTGTGCTTCTAAGGCTGAATACTATTCCAAGGCTGCCATGATCTTGGAAAAATTGCATCACCAAGATCCAGGAGGGACAAGGGTAGAAACTGTATCAGCTGCCAGGCTGCAGAGTCCTCTGTCTGCACACTCACCTTCATCGGTCCAGGTGATGCAAACAGCCACTTAACCTGCTGTCAGCCATGGGCCCTCCAAGGCCCACCCAGATGCACAGAAGAGCTACCTGAGCACTCAAACTCGGGCTTTCTGCTTCCAGGCAAGAACCCAGCAGAGCAAGACTGTTTGAGGGACTGGAAGAGGCAGCCTGCCACCAAGGACCAGCCCAAGAATGCCCAAGCATGAAGCATGGAAGAAGTTTCAGAATGTGGCCTCAGGACATCCCTACTGGAGTGGGACAATGCCAAGCTCTCAAAAAAGGGTTCCACCTCCAGTGGTCAAACAAGCCAATAGATCGGAAGAGAAAGAAGAGGCACCTCCTGCATGGAAAGTGACTCTGAGATCCACAGAGATTCCCAATGGCCAAACCATCAATATCCATGTCAAGAACTTTGAGTCTATAGTCTCCAGTAGAAGCCTGGGCCATTTCCAAACTCCTATTCCACAGCACACAGGAGCCTCTGCCCTAAACTCACAAGTGAATAGTGAGATTGACTTCAGATCAAACAAGCAGCCACAGGCCTGGTCTAGACAGCCCCAGTTCAGTGAGCTTGCCTTCAGAGCACCTGCTTCCCAGCTTCCAGAACAGATCCAACAAACCCATGACTTCTCAGGGCCTCAGTTATGTCTTCACGAGGAGAGACCACAGCCAGGAGACTCAGAAGCTCAGGGTTCCCAAGGATACAATTCAAGCAAAGAATCACAAGGTGTTTCATCCAAATAAAGAAAGTGGAGAATATTTTTAGATTCAGAGCCAAAAGCCAGGGAGAAAGGCTTGGGGGAAGTGTAGTCCTCCTAAGTCTGGAGTCTCAATCCCTCTTCCCAGCTCAAGCACACAATCATAACTGGCCCTCCATTGATATGCCAGGAAAAAAAAAGGCTTCACCAGAAAGCTATCTGAAAAAATCATAAGGATTCTTTTACAATATCTCAACCTTAACACAAAATACAAGGGGGAGGGAGACTCTCTGAAGAATGAAAACTCCCCACCAGCTACTGTGATGACCCAGGTGTCAGGCACAATAGAAAATCTCATATACAGCATGGCAGCTGAAATTCAATCTTGAATGTTGTGGTCCTGATCCTGGTGAACTGGATGGTTCTTAATGTTGGGGACCCATCAGAGTCACAATGGTATAAAGTGGGACCACTGACATTCTAGGGATGGGGGCTCTTGGTACTCTTCTGAGAGTCCCTATGACCCAGAGAAAAGCAAACCAGAGAGAATGAGCTCTAGTCTCTACACCAGCCCAGGGTTCACAGTCATATATTAATGAATAAACAATCGGGGACAAACATCAGTCAGGTATTGCTATCCAGGGAACTTGTCCTCAACATCAAAACAGTAAAGAAAGGAATAGTCTGTGACCAACCATGCTGTCACGTTGCAAACAAGTATAAGGGAATTGGAGAGGGATAGCAATCAGGCATTGCTACTAAAACAATCTGTGATTCAGGCCATAATGGAATGATCTGTGGTCCCCTAACATCCCCAAAGGACACAACCATCCATTTACATACAGAGAAATGGCTGTCAGGCATTGCTGCCCAGAGTCTGTCACCCCAAATAGACCTTACCAGTCACCTTTGCCTTTGCCCACAAGGAAACCTACCAAAAACTATCTTGTGGTGATATTGTTTGTAATCTAATAAAGATTGCCTGAAGATCAGAGGACAGAGCCAGCCACAGAGTTAGCCATAGAGATCAGGCAGTGGCAGCATACACCTTTAATCTTTGCACTGTAGAGGCAGAGATCCATCTAAATCTCTCTGAGTTCAAAGCCACCCTAGACTAAAAGAGATTAATCTTAAAGAGATAAATAGAGCACACACCTTTAATTTCAGCACTTGGGATCATATACCTTTAATCCCAGGACTAGGAATGTTGAGACAAGAAGTGATATGGATGGGCAGAGAAAGGAATATAGGGTGGGAGGAGACAGGAGTTCAGCCCTTCCAGTTTGGCTCTACACTTCCTGTCCCTTTTAGCTAAGAACTTGGGCGTCAGTCTGAGGATTCACAGAGACAGGATCTACTCCTTCCAGCCTGAGGACTCAGTTAGTGATATGAAGTTTCTCTAGTGGCTTGTTCCTCTGATCTTTAAGCATTTACCCCAATATCTGGCTCTGGGTTTTTATTATAAGATCAATTAGATCCATGCAACACTATCTCATCACCCAGCCATTGTTTTCCCCATGTCTTTCTGATAATAAACAAGTTTTGTTTTGTTCTCCTATAAAGAAAATCTTCCTCCTGAAGCTCATCCTCTGTGGCTAATAGCCTCCTCCCGAATAGGAGCCACTTCCAATTTCATGCTCAGGCCTTTCTACATTTGCCCCCTTTATTGAAAATAGATTCTCTTCTCATACAATTTATCCTGATTACAGTCCTCTCCCATTTCCTCCTGTAAGAGCTAACATTAATCAGTAAGCCCACCTGCCCAAAGATAAGGTAACTTCCTGGAATGCTGGGAGTTGTAATTTTCTAAGCCATACCTCCAATGATCTAATTTTCTTCCACTAGGCCCTCCGTCTGAAAAAATTCCCACAGCTCCAATAGGCCACCTGTTAGGGCCAAGTCTTTAACAAATATGAGCCCTTGGGAGATACTGCAGATCCCAAATACAAGATCCTACAAAAATCTCCAACTGCACGTATCCATTCCAGAATGCAAAATGCATTCACTCTATCCAGAGGCTCTCAAATTCTCCACAATTTCAGAAAATGCCAGTGTGTCATCCAGTTGGCCACTGTTATGTTCTAAAAGTAATACAGTCAGCCTCTGTAAAAAATAAAAACAAATTGCATGCATCAAAGATAAAAATAGCATACTATAAAAATTCTATTTCAGTAGAAACTACTAACCTATGACTTTTGCCTCATATGTGTCTGAAAAAACTGTATTATATGTATAACATTGAGGTCTAACAACAAAGTGAACATATAAATGCCAAAGATCTCTAAATCCATCTGCATAAAGAAGAGCTCAAGTGAACATTTAAGAGAATTCTTAGGCACTAAAAGATGAACTTATCCAGTATGGAAACAGCAATGAGACAGTACAGAATGAGCATCAACGTCTTGATGGCCTAGTCATAATTCACAAAGACCTCTAATACATGTAAACTCATTGCTGTTAAATGTTCCCCCACAGAATCATCTGGCCATATATACACCTGATTACACACACACACACACACACACACACACACACACACACACACACACACACGGTGTCAGTAAATGTTAAAATATCTTATGGGGGAGGGAGAAAGACGTGCCTTTCACATAACCTAATAATACCAACATGACTGATAACACCTACCAACCTAATGCCATTGAACACAGAACTTGGAAGAAATGTAGCTATCTGCTACCAAAGCCAACTCCTACATTGTTTCATGTAAGGATGGCACACAATCCACCTGATTACTATGTAAGTGACTCCAAACCCAGCCACAGGACATATTTCCAGGACATGCATAATTCGTAGTTTGTGAAGAAGTACATGCAATCAGTACTTCTATACTTGATACACAGACTCCTATCACTATCTTTTCAGTTAAAACCCCTAGTTAGAACAACTATTCAGATGGCCCTGCTACAATTATATACAAAAAAGCCACAAATGCCTGTTACAAATGTATAGCATGTTTTCTAAGTGCACACAACAGAAACAAAGAAGACAGAGACTACAAAACCACCAAGCATCTGATAATTTTCTCATGTAACACCCTGAAACAAACCCTCATGAAGTCTCAAAGTCCTGAAATAACTATGTTCCGTAATTCCTGGATGTACAATAGACACAGCCTCTCTATTTTCAAATACAAAGACCCTCCCACATCTACCAAAAACCACACCCATAAGCCCGAAGATCTCAAATACATGCAGTAACTGCTGAAAACCTCTATTTATTGAATAAATACACATGACCAAGTACAAACTTTAGGATAGAGCCACATATTCTAAAGTCTTCAAGGGTTTGATGAATAAGTACAAAGAGGATTCCTGGGCCATTTCTTCACAAATACACATTCACAAAAGCCATGAACAGATGGTCACTCATATACATACTTATAAAACACAAACATATTAATCTCTCATACATGGAACTCTAGGTTCAAACACCAGCACCAAGAAAGAGGATAAAGATATAGACTCACAAGTATATGTACACTGATTTCTTTACACTTTCTTTTATGCATATAACTCCTATGCACATATATATGCAAAATCTTCAGTACATGAGCATATACTTCTGCAACACACATATTAACAGTAGTCTTGCAGTCCAGATTCTGCAAAACCACTTCCAAAGTTCAAGTCAGAAGGCATAGCAAAGCAAAAGGAACTTAGAATTGTAGAATGAGATTTTGGGCTTATCTAGTCTTATGGTTTAAACTTGATGGCTGTCTTATTGTTGTTTAATATTAAATAATCATATAAAGTCTTATATTAATTTTATTTTGTTTGGCTTATGTTTCAGGCATATTGTTAGTTTCTTATTTTAATTTAACTTATTTTTATTTATTTGTCTTGCCACATGGCCTGTGGTTCATTTGTGTAATTTTATATGTCCATAAATTGTGGTTAGATTGTGTTTTTGTCTGATTTTGTCTTTTTTTCTTTTTAATCTATGCTCTGGTTTTCTCGCCTACTCCTATGATGCCACTGCCAAGGGCCAAAACAGTTCTTTTATTTAAAGAATGATATTTCCTGCATACAGAAAAACATTCCCACATCATAAGATGGTTCTAATTTAAAGGGTACGGAATAACTCACACACATGCATGCTGTTCCAAAGATCATGTCTCTTTATTGTTCTGCCTCTAGTCTCAAAAGTTTCTAGTTTATATACACATACAAGAACAATTCTTTGGCAATAAAAAGATTACAGCGATCAGAATTACACAAAGTAGTAGCTGTTGGATTTTTAGGGCTGGTTAAAGTTGTGGCTGTAAAAGAATTTTGGCTAGGTCTTACTAGGGGAAGGGTCACAAATGGGAGAAACTAAACCAACAGAGGAGTCTGAGAAAGGAAAAGAAAACCTGAGCTGTTCTACATTCCTAAGTGTAACTAGATTTATAAAAGTTTGCAATCAATACAATTCAAGAAAGGCAGAACACAGCAGATGCCGTTTCTCTCCTGGTGTGCAGAGAGAGAGTATTTGCATCAGCGAGTAACCAATGGCAACCTGAGTAAACAATGGGGAAGTATGTAGTGTTTAATTCATGCAGCATATTCACCAAATATTAGCTGGCAATAAAAAACCTATCAGATTAAAAAATATATCTTTTACCCTACATGATTAGAACAAAGCAAGAACCTGTAATTATATAGTTTGAAGGACCTATAACTATATTCTATGGAATCCAAAGCCTGACATGTCCCAGCCACTCTGGCCATCTGAGGCATTCATTTCGATGTTTCCTGTGTAAGAAGATTACCCCTCTTTAGAAATGATCTATCAGTTGATAACGTTTTTCTGTTATCACACAGATCTCAGGGTCAAAACATAAACAGTTAGTCTCCTAAGCTAAAGTCTTGCATCAATAAATTGAGGTAAAAGTGCTAATAGTCTTCTGAAGTCAAAGCTTGGTTGCATTTTCCATTATTGACAGGCAGAGTGATTTCAGGACACTCTGCTCTTTTTATCTGTGATGGGCTTTGAATTAACTCAGACATGCTGCAATTCTGTCCTTGAGCCTGTGTGTGAAGGTCCCACTTGTGATCTTTTTGCATAAACACCTCTTCTGACCAAACTGTCTTGCCATAAAGATAACTGCAGAGAACAGATTTATAAGTTTTTAACGAGATGTGAAACAAAGATTTGACTGTGTGGTGTAGCTGAAAGTTTCTATCCCACCAGAAACTCTCAAATACTCAGAAGCTGCTTCCCAAATGAAACTCTAAAACTTAATATTATAGTAAATGCTGAGCCAGTAGCTCTTATATTTAAATTAACCTATAATTTGTATCTGTATTATCCATGTGGCTTAGTACCTTTTTCTCAGTGCAGCATTCTCATCTTGCTTCTTCTGCATCTCCTTCCATTTCTCTGTTCTGCTCTTCCCCTCCCAGAATTCTCCTAGCCTGGTGGCCCTGCTTCTGCTTCCTGCCTGCCTTCTGGCCAATCAGCATTTTATGAAACCAATATGAGTTAAAAAATTTTACAGTGGAGGCTGGAGAGATGTCTCAGTGGTTAGGAGCACCGACTGCTCTTCCTGAGGACCCGGATTCGATTCCCAGCACCCACATGGCAGCTAGCAACTGTCTGTAGTTCCAGTTCCAGGCAAGCACCAAGGCAAATAAGTAAATAAATAAAGTTTTAAAAAAAAGCATTTTTTTAAAAAAAAAAATTTACAGTGTACAAGAGCTTTATCCCATGGCAGTGTGGCTTATCTTTCTCACCAAAATTATATAGTGTGGGAAGAGTCATCCTTCTACCAGTACATAGGATGAATTTTGCCTAACATAAGAGAAATACACTCCTAAGGTTGTGAGACAAATCCCAAAGCTGTTATAGAGGGGGAAACCATGGCATCACACAAGAGATTTACAATAAGAAACAGCCATCTATTCAAAAGGAAATAATCCTCATTGCCCTGCAAATGAGTTTGTCTTCCATCGGATATGTATTTTTCTGGTGGGCTGACCTTCTAAATATCAGCTGTAATCTTACTGCATAATCTTGCAGGCTCCATCACCATATGTCCTACACCTACAGAATACAGGCTTGAAACCTCATCGCTCAAAAGTATCTATGCGGGGCTGGAGAGATGGCTCAGCAGTTAAGAGCACCGTCTGCTCTTCCAGAGGACCCGGGTTTGATTCCCAGCACCCACATGGCAGCTAACAACTGTCTGTAGTTCCAGTTCCAGGCAAACACCAAGACAAATAAATAAATAATAAATAAATAAAGTTTAAAAAAAAAGTATCTATGCATACTTAAAAATGCAACACCATTAACAAAGCCTGATGCACTTGAGCAGCATTGAGCACTTGATACGTTGTGCTCAATGACTTCAATTTCTATAAGCAAATTTACATATTTCACATGTTCACAAATATACACAACCAGTTTAAATGCCCAACACACATAAGTATTTCCAGCATGTCATTTAAAATAGAAATACAAATCACCTGTAAATCAAGAATTATCCATAGCTATCTTTCATCATTAATACTAACAAATAACTACATCATAAACCTCTAATACAGAAAATAAAGTCTCCATAATTGTCTGTGAAAATGTACAATCACACTTGTCCTTCATGTATACACATCCTGACTTCCCATATGTACACTAATTACTCTCTATTTACAACATAGGAAGCTACAGAAAACATCCAAACTGCCATGTCACTTTAGTAAACATAATGTCACCTAAATATTCTTCACACAAATATCTGGAGAAAACACACACACACACACACACACACACACACCACAAGTAAATACAAACTCCACATCTATGAAATTCTCCACAAACACAAAATATCCATTTAAATATACAGAACACACATATAGGCAACTGCCACCCCCAAACACACAATCTGAGCTCCTGAATAAAGGACATGTTGCAAATATTCACAAAGATATAACTCCTCCATTTTCTAAATGTAGACTCATAAGAACTCCATACCACAGACGCACATGCCCATTCTATCAGTCCCCAGTTGAACATACATCTGTTGTCACATTTTTCAATAACATGAGTTATTTCTTTTATGAGCTGGGTAATGCTGTACAAACACTTAGAAAACTTAGAAGTGTGAGAGACACAGAATGAACACACTTTCAAAGTTCACACTGCATTTATTAAGTTTTCAGACACAGGTCAAATACCAGGCCACCTACAGAAAAACATAAAAAGCCCTAGTCTGAGCACTTGCCAATGTCAGTAGTATAAAAACTCCCAGGCTTCAGGCAGGCCTCCAGAGGGCACTTGGTCAGGACAGCAATGCCATAAGACACAAAGAGTGGAGAATCCCAGGGCACTGACAGCCATGAATGCATTATTAGGAAGTTGGGCCTTAGTTTATCTTACTTCGTTCTCTGTAATGGACTCTGCCATGAATGCCACCATGTCACCAGAATAACCACCAAGACAAGGGCTCCACGCTCAGGCCATCTGTGCATCTGTATCCTCTGTCCTTACTTCTATGTCCTCCATGCACATGCTCACAAGCACATTCTCCTTAATCTGGTGTCTAGTAGACCCTGGGAACATGGAGGGACATGGAAAATGAATCCAGAGCTCCCAAGCCAACAGAACACACATGCAGCCCACACATGGACCTAGAGCTTTGAGGAGTGTAAAGAGAGAGCACAGATGGAGCATCTTCCTCCTCCTCCTCCTCCTCCTCCTCCTCCTCCTCACAGAACCTGTGAGGCCATGCCACAGAACAATGGATTACAGACCTTCCACCCATGTACTCCGTACCCTTACAGAAAACCACTGAAGAAGTCTGACCCAAAGCAGTCTCCTCCTACTGAGCCAACTACTTTGGATGGCATTTTGTTCCTTCATCCCTTTCAAATAACAACACTTCCTTTCATGGGCCATCTGAAAGACCCACAGAGGAACACTTCCAGCAAAGAATTTCACAAGCTGGAAACACTGAGACATGATTTGCCCAGACTCTGCCCCTAGTGGCCTCCCTGTGACATTCACTGTGCTAAACTCACAGACTTTATGCACAGAATTCCTGCCATAAATGTCAATTCACAAAGGTTTCCTGTGAGACTGATGTCATTCTACTTTCAATTGAGACTTGATAGTCTGGGTCCCTCTAAACCTCAATTCCTTTCCCAAACCTCTGCCACAGCGGGAACACTACTGACTCCTACCAGGGACATGGGGGCTTGTTCCCTACAGCTCCTGTGACAGCTCTCTGGATTCTCAACCCATGCACCCACTCAATCATTTACTAGCAACCTACACAAAACACAGAAATAAGAACAAATCATCTTTAAAGGGGTGCTGCAGCCATACTGCACATGCAAAGGGGCACCTGTTCTTTCAGTTATGATACTGTACGTCCTAATAAATCCTAATAAAAGTGGAAACAGTCAAAGTCAGATATACACTCAACACCCAAACTACTATGTGATGTGCTGTAGCTTCAAATGGTCTATCTTAACTAACCATGCTCAAAATATTCATTAGCCTATCATTGGCTAATGTATAACTCTAGCACAAAGTTTATTTTATTATGGCATATGAAATAATCTCATACTCCCACACTTTTGTGTCTTGTAGACATGATAGTATTCAAAGATACAAAACCTCACATGCAAAATCACAATCAGATTACCATAGTGTATAGTACTAGGCCCATTTCCAGATCCAGTGGGCAAAGAGGGCTCTGCTCTCTGCATTTGACCAGTGTTGTTATCTTAAGAACATCTCTGATCTCTGAAAAGATGAAAATAAAAATCAAATATTGTCCCTAGTGAAGATCTTTTCCTTAAGCATTACATTAGCATTTCAAGAACTGTAAGCCAAAAACAAGGTAGAGGAAGATGGCAGTGGCTGCCAGCACCTGCTGGGACACAAGATGCTCCAAAGAGCCTGACTGACACACTGAGACTTCAAGGGAGGATGCAGAGGTGGAGGATGAGACTGTAGAGCATGCAATATCTATAGAATAACTAAAAAAATTAGTCAGATCTTATGGGAAGACACTTTTAAATAGTTGTTTTATGGAACTGAAGAAAAGATGATAGAATGGTGCTCCATGCCTGGTAGAGAAGCCAAACTAGAGGCAGTAGAGGTGATGACAGCCACGGGAGCATATTATTGATGAGTAGGGCTGACATGGAACAGGAAGAAAGCAAGACTCACTGTTGACCCGGTGGACAGGAAAGGATGAACACCATATGCAATGAGGCAGACATGGCAGGTAGACAGAAGACAGCTGGACAAGACAGGGTAGGAAGACATAGTAGGCTGAAAGAACAGGGGAAGGAAGAACCCAACAGCCTACAAGGATGGTGGGACACCAGCAGGCAAAAAGAACCCTGCTTATAAGGCTTATGAGAACTTGATGCCCTGTCTTAGTTAATGGTCTATTACTGTGAAGACACCATGCCATAGCCACTCTTACAGAGGTAGCTGAGAGTTCTATATCCAGATCAACAGACAGCAGGAAGAGAGAGACATTGGTCCTGGCTTAATCATTTGAAACCGCAAAGCCCACACTCAGTGGCACACTTCCTCTAACCAGACCACAGCTCTTAATTCATGTCAAGTAGCACCACTCCCTAATGACCAAACATTCAAATCTATGAGCCTATGGGGGGTGCTTTCCTATCCAAACACATAGATAGACATACAGACAGACAGACAGACAGACACAAACACACACACACACACATACACACACACACACACACACACACACACACACACACACACACTACAGGATGTCAAGGCATCCTTCCTGGGGCTGCTCCAAGATGAAATGTGGAAAAAAGAAGCTGAAGGTATGGGATGCAGGGCTAGAGGGAGCTTAGCATGGTAGCCATTGGAGCCTGAGGCTGTGTCATGTATATCCAAAGAGTTAACTTCTCCCTTTGCTGCCTCTACACACAAGCTCTGACCATTTCTGCCTGAAGTTAAATCAAAGGTGCTCATTTTCTGTTGCAGCTGCTGGAAAAGGGTCACCTGGCTTGGGAAAGGAGCAGGGCATGGCAGTACCTCCCAATCTTGGTTCATGTCAAACAGCCTCCAGTGCTGTGGTGATGTCTGTCTGCCAAGGTGCAGAGATGATTATAGTTCCACAGAAGAGTCTGTGCACAGATATGCCTCTCCCTCACAGATGGAATCCTCAGTCCATCAGTGTCATGAGTCCACCAATGTAGAGTTACTTGGCCCTAAGCCAGTTGCTATTCTCCTGGGGACTAACGGGTCACCCTCACTGGGAACCACTCGTTTACTGCTACTCTGTTTAGCAGAGTACCATTATGGCCAAGCAGCTAAGGCACCATCTGATCAACCTGAATCTACTTACCTCTCAATCCTTCTAGGAGGATCAGGGTAGAGGGGGAGTGGGGTGAGGCATGTATATAGGGACAGATTGTGAGGTTTTCTTAAGTCCCTCAACCTATATTGGCTCTGTGCTGAGATTCATTTCCTGAATCCTCATTTGTGATATCACAGCAGACGACTTTTGTGCAAACCTGTGGCCTTTGACCTCATTTGATCAAACTATAGTGGCTAAGAAAGCACACAGTGGCTCGTTTCTATCCCCTGCTCAGTCCTCTGAAAGACAAATTCCACCTTTCATACCATAGTCCATTCCCAGCATCCCTCTGTCTTAATTCACTCCAACAATTAAATTCCTGGAGGTCATGTTTTGAGAGTATTTGTAAAAGTGTATGAGGATGAAGAGAGTCTCTGTCACTAATAACAATGCAATCTTCACAATACATGAGAATAAGAATAAAATTCCTAATAAATATAAGCAAAAGAGTGAGTCATGATGAATTGTTCTCCCTTGCAATCTTCTGGTGTAACAGTGAATGCAGGTTCTTCTTCATATATGATGAAGGAGAACCCCCAAAGCATAGAACACACAAGTTAAGAGTCTTGGTTAGCTTTCTTGCTGTGACCAAGATGACCTTACAGTTTCAGAGGGTTAGAATCATCATGGTGTGGCAGCTAGTCAACAAGCAACAGCAACTTAGAACTCATATATTGATCCTCAAGCAGGAGGCACAGCACACTGAGAATGGCGCAAGACCTCAAAGCCCACCCAATGACAAACCTCTTGTAACAAGGTCTTACTTCTTAATCCTTCCTAAACAGTTTCACCAACTGGGAACCAAGTAGTAAAACATTCAAGCCTATTCAGACCATTCTCATTCAGAGCAGCACACCAAGTTATGTCATTGGGGCACAATGCTAATGTTACAATCACATAGAGTATGCCAGAACTTTCTCTATCTCTTATATCACTGTTTTGGCCTGGCCACTGATGTTGGTTTGCTTTGATCCTTAAACGTTGCCTGTAATTTACAAACTTCTCACTGCCCATCTCTGTGAGCTCCTCCTGAAATCAAGTCTCTGTAAGCTATGGTCAGCTGTGATATTTTATTAGCACTCTAACAAATAAAGCTTGTCTGAAGATCAGAGGGTGGATCTAGTCACTAGTTAACCATCGAGGTCTGGAGTTCTGGACAAACAGGAGGCAGGAAGTGATAAGGCAAGGTGAAGAGAGGAATTTGGCCTTTTTTGGTCTAAGGAGTTGTACAGATTAAGTGATGACTGTGGGTGTGTTCCTTTACTTCTCTGATCTTTCAGCATTTACCCCTATATCTGACTCAAGGTTTTTATTGAGACCAATTAGAATTTGTGCTATAGGAGCCATAGATCCAGGACATTCTCTACTGGTTGCTCAACAAGTACAAAACAGAGAAACACATTACCTATTGCCCCATAAGTATTCAGAGCATGTAGTGAGTATCAGTATGCAGTCCTATTATGTGGGGTGGTATAAAATATAAGCTTCAATATGTAAAGTCATGAATGAAAAAATTCTAGAACTATTTATGTATCTTCCAATGTCTTTCAAAGACAACTTACTTTGAAACAGGTCATGAGCTAAAGAATAAACTCAAACAAAATTAAAAATTAGACATAACTGAATAAAATGAAAATACAATATGAAATGTGAAAAGTCAGATAAATTATTGCTGGGAGGAAAATTAGTGGTGGGAAATGCCTATCTTAGAAAAGTCTCACATCTTTAATGAGATTTTTATGTAATGACAATTAAGGGTATAGTGTGTAGTGTATGTATGATCAGTAAGCATGTGGCCCAGGGTTGACTCTCCAGCACAAAATATATATATATATATAAAACAAGGCCAATATAGAAGTATTTGCTATCAAATAAAGTATTTAAATATCTAAAGTCATTTAAAAGGTCTATGAGTTATGAAAAGTGGGGAAATTCTTGGCATAAACACTTCATTGAATCACAATTAAGAGCTGATGCAGCTGAAGGCCTCATTCCACAGTAAGCCAGCACAGCTCTGAGGGCCTCTGGGAAAAGCTCAAGGCTGTAAAGCACTCGTTCATTCCAGACAACACCCACCATAAACTCCCAATGTCCCTCATGTAGATCATCCACAAAAGGCCTTACAGGGTTGATTTCTTCCTTTGTCCTTCAGAATGTCTGTCTCCTACAACCCAGAGTCTTTCTGAAGGACCCATTGAGCTCTTCCTGTGAAGTCTAATCATGAGGACAGGACCTCCATCCCCAGCCAAGGTGGAGGCTAGGATCCCCTCTTTTTATACTACAGTTCACTAGCACTAATGATCTGGTGGCATGGATATGACCAAGTTTCATTTGTGCCTTGACTCACTCTCCCCCAACCCTTCCATCTTGATGTCTAAAGCCACTTCTACACAAATCCAAAAGGAGTCTAGGCCTTCTTCCTCCTTCAGTAATTATTAAATAGAAACGGTCTTTTGTTGTTTTGTGTGTATGTGTGTATGTGTCATAAGTCTTAATGAAATCCATGAAGGAAGTCCTAGAAGATGTGTATGGTGGCACAGGCTATAAATCCATTTTCGAGGCTAGGTTCAAGTCAGCCTGGGCTATACAGTGGGTTCCATAACAGCCTGAGTTAGAGTAAGGTGGTTCTGAAACATAAATGATTAAGAAGCTTAAATAAGAGATTGCTTTCGTGTTGAAGAAAAATAAATAGTAACACGTTTATTATTTTTAATTAATTTATAACCATAAAAAACTGAAATTACTAATGCTTCACAAAAAAATTCCTGAAACTTATAAAGAAATGGAAGCCAACAGCTTGGAGTGGCTCTCTTTCTCTCTTTCTCTCTCTCTCTCTCTGTGTGTGTGTGTGTGTGTGTGTGTGTGTGTGTCTGTGTGTGTGTCTGTGTGTGTGTGTGTATGCACTAACTTTTGGTACGATGTCTAGGTTGTGTGTGTGTGTCTGTGTGTGTGTGTGTGTGCATGCACTAACTTTTGGTACGATGTCTAGGTTGGGTTTAAATTTAAAATCTTTCTCCTTTGTCTTCCACAATGCTGGAATAACAGGCAACAATCTAATTTTTGAAATTTAAAAAGTTATTTAATGGAAAAATGACTATTTAAGCTACTAGATATTATCCAACAATAGAATTTCTAACATTCATTCCTTATTTAAGAAGAATAATTTTGTTCATTAACTAAAATAGACAAAAGAGAAAAACATAAATTATAAATCTTTAAAACAAAGCACAGGAGAACATTTTCTTGATTTCAAGTCAGTATCTCAGAATTGGTATATGAATTTTGATCCCGATAATTAGAAACTAAAGAATTGAAGATGAGCAATGTCAAAAACTTGTGGAGAAAAGGCCTTTCTTAAAGAGACATGAATACCATATGTAGAACTCATTCATATTGTACCAGCTTTATACACCCTCACCCGTGTTTATGTAGAGGTCTGTGAAGTCCTATAACACGTCAGATGTTATAGACACCACAGTCATTTCTGCATGAAGACGCGATATTTATAGTCACACAGGCCCCATCCACCCCAATCCTTGGCATCCCTTACTCTGCCTTCCATCTGTCCACTGCTGAGTAACTACAAATAATGTTGCTGCCATTATTTGTTCATAGTTTTTCTTGTGAACATAGTTTCCATTTCCTCTATATAAATAAGTGCCCAAGAACATGACGATGGCTCTACAGTGGGTTACGCTTCATTTTAAGGGAGCTGTTAGTGGGGACACAGAACAAACAGGATGAGGTTCAGTCATTGACTGGAAGGAGACTGAGTGCCTCAGAGCACCATCACTTGGGAAGCATCACACAAGTCTCTGGTTTGTCAGGACTCACAGAAAGATTTGTCCATGGATCTGGAGTAAGCCTAGGAAGAGCATCTGGGCTCACGGAATTCTTGGAGGGCAGTGTTGGTGCACACCTTTAATCCCAGCATTTGGGTGGCAGAGGCAGGTGGATCTCTGAGAGTACAAGGGCAGTCTGGTCTACAAAGTGAGTTCCAGGACAGCGAGAGCTGTTACACAGAAAAACCCTGTCTAAAAAACAACACCAAAAAAAAACCAGCCAAAATAGATTTCAAGATTAGTGGTAATGGAGAGCCACATAACTTGGGGGCTGGAGAGATGGATCCAGGGTTAAGAGCATTGGCAGCTCTTCCAGAGAATCTGGGTTCAATTTCCAGCATCCACATGGCAACTCACAACTGTCTATAACTCTACTTCCATAGGATCTTACATTCCTATTTTATAGGCATCGTAAGGCAAAACACCAATGCATATAAAATAGAAATAGCTCTCTCTTACCTCTCTCACCCCCCTCTTTCTCTTCTTTTCTCCCATCCATTCACCTAATAAACTCAACATGGCCTCCTGAAAAAAATAGGAATAAATTAATAATTTTAAAATGTTTTTTAAAGGGCTCTTTAAAATGTCCACACAGGGCAACAGGAGATCTGCAGACAGTCTGAGAAGCAAAGAGTGTGAAAGAAATGTGCACACACACACACACACACACACACACACACATCTCTTAAATCTATTAGTCTGTGTCTTTTTATTGGGAAATTGAGACTGCTAATATTGAGAGTTACTATCAAACAGTACTTATTTATTCCTGTTATTTTGTTGTGCTGTTGTTTTGTTTGTTTTTGTTAGATGTCTTTTGGTTAACTGTGTTTGAATTATTTATTCTTTAATTAACCTCCTCTTTAGACTAAAGTTTCCTTCTAGTGTATTCTGTAGAGTTGGATTTGTGTACAGAAATCTTTTACCATAAAATGTTTGTCTTTCTCCTGTAATTGTAACTTTCCTTAAACTTCACATGGAAACACAGAGAAAGAGAGGGGAGAGAGGAAGAGGGGGAAAGAGAGAATAAAGTATTGTGAGAAAGTAGGGGAGGGAAGGGAGGGAGGGAGGGAGGGAGAGAGAGAGAGAGAGAGAGAGAGAGAGAGAGAGAGAGAGAGAGAGAGAGAAACAATCCTGATAATAAAACTGCTGGGTTAACACCATCTCAGGGTTCAAGGGCTATAGTAATAAAAATAATATGATATTGGCATAAAAGCAGATATGTTGACTTAATGGAATATAATTGAAGATTCAGACTAAGTTCACATACCTATAGACACTTAATTTTACACAAAGAAGCCAAAAATATACACTGAAAAAAGACAGCATCTTTGATAAATAAATAATAAACTATTTTAAACAAAACTCAACTCCAAATGGATCAGGGACCCTACCATAAGACCAGATACCCTTAATCGAATATAAAAGAAAGAAAGGAACAGACTAAACTCATTGACAGAGGAAAGACTTTCTGAGCAGGACCTTGATAGTACAAGCATTAAGAACAACAATTATACATGTAACCTTATGAAGCAAAATGCTTCTGCATGGCAAAGGACACCATTATTCAAGCAAATAGGTAGTCTAAAGAATAGATAATGGCTGTTGATGCCATCCTTGTTCAGCTCATCCTTAGGCAGTCATGCTAGACTTTGTGAGTCTAGCTGCTGACATTACTAAGAGCTACAGTCTCTTAGCAAACTCCCTGATGCTCTTGCTCTTACAGTTTTTCCACCTCCTCTTCTGCCTGGTCCCTCAGCCTTAAGTGTGGACATACTTTGCAGATGTATCTGTTGGACCTGGCTTCCACAACACTGCACTTTGACTAGTTGTGGTTTTCTGTAATCGTTCCCATCTGTTGCAAAGAGAAGTTTTTCTTGAGTATTTGAGCCAGTATTAAGAATTGTTGCAGCATAAATCAAACCACAGGTTACATGTTAAAAATGTAAATTTAATTCTTTTTTTATTAAAATAATACTTTTATTCACACTAGGTCTCTAAAGGAGATAAAGGAATGAACATATTTGTCTAATAATTTTGTAATTACTAAGGCTAAATTTGAGCCTAATCATATCACCCAGTAAAAATTATGTTGTTAGTCTTACAATGCATGTGCATTCATAGAATGTATATTTATATGCATTTATAATAAATGATATTTTATTTTCAAAAAAAAAGAATAGATAAATATCTTTACCATCTGATAGGGGGTTGGTATCTATCTAGAAGACACAAAGAGGATGTAGGCATAAAGAAGACAGCCCCAATTTTAATATAAGGTATGGAACTAAACAGAGTTATCAAAGATGAGACACAAATTCCCTGCCTCCAGATATCCTTGAGCGACTCAGCCTTCCTCCCCACCCCATCCCTTTGTGTCAGCCTTCAATGCCTAGAGACATTCCCTACCAGCCTGTGAATCATGTACATAAACTTCACTCTCCTTCTGGTCCCCTAATGCAAATTCCCAGGTCCCATTCTCAGCCCTGTACCAGATGCTTGCAGAGGCCTATTATTCTCTGCTCACATTCCCCAGGGACTCCATCAAAGCTTGTGGCAGACACCTTGCCTCCTTTTAAGGAAACTTTCAGCAGTAACCTTCTAGCCTGTTCCCATTCCTTCCTGTCAACTCCCAATACCTAAAACCATGTTCTACCTGAGACCCTGAGTGGTCACACCTGGGAGGAGCACTCCCTACCAGGCAACCTACAGCCACCACACTCTCCTGAGATCCAGAGAGGGCAATATAAATCAAGAAACTGAATACAAATCCAATAAAGATAAGAGCAGATATTAACACTGAGAATTACAATCATTCCAAACATAAATGTAAAAACACAATCACTAACACCCCAAACAATATGCCTTCCCCAGAAATCAGAAACCCTAGTAGGCCTTGAGAACTACAGCTGAAGTACAAGATAAGAACTTCAAAATACCTATTCTGAATATGTTCAAGAACCTTAAAGAGGATATGAATAAATCCATTAATAAAATCTGTAAAAACACAAAAAGTGGAATAAAATGATGAAAACAGTTCAACACATGAAAGCAGAAATAGAATCTGGAGTGAGTTATGGTATTGCATGTTTTTACCAATACAGGGGAGGCAGAAAAAGAGGATTCTCAGTGTTTCAGAATAGTCTAGTCTACAGAAGAGGTTTGGGGAAGCCAGGGATACACAGAAAAACCCCACCTTGAAAAACCAGAAAAGAAAAAATAAAATAGAATCACTAAAGAAAACCAAACTGAGGTTAAAAAAACAAAATGAATAATTTAGAAAGACAAACAAAAACTTCAGAGGTAAGCCTCACCAACATAGTACAGAATACGGAAGAGAGAATCTCAGGCACTGAAGACACAATAGAAGAAATAGAAAACCCAATCCAAAAAAATGTTAAATCTAAGAAAGAAAAGAAATCCAAGCACAAAACATTCAGAAAATCTGGGACACTATGAAAAAAACTAAATCTATAAAAAGAAATAGAAATACAGTAAGAAACTCTGGTCAAAGGCATAAAAAATAACAAAATCATAGAAGAAAAAATTTCCCAACCTAAGGAACAAAGTACCTAACAAGGTATGAGAAGCATACAGAATACCAAATAGACTGGACCAGAAAAGACATTCTCTACAACACATAATAATCAAAACACTAAACTTATAGAACAAAGAAAGAATACTAAAAGCTGCATTAGGAAAAGACCAGCATATAATGGCAGACTTGGAATTATACTTGTCTTTTTCAATGAAAACTCTAAAGGCCAGAAGAGCCTGTATGGATGCTCTAGAAATTCTGAGGGACCATAGACTCCAGTCCAAAACTTTCAATCACAATAGCTGGAGAAATAAATACATTTCACAATAAAACCAAATTGAAGCAGTGTCTATATACAAACCCAGATCTGCAGAAGTTTCTAGAAGAAAAATGTCATCCTGATGTGGTTGAGCATACCCAAGAAAACATAGGAAATAAATAATCCTAGACCAGCAAACCAAAAGTTTGGGTGGCACACCATAACACCAAAGCAACAGGAATCAACAATCACCATTTATTGATAACCATCAACATCTATAATCTTGATTCCCCAATAAAGAGACAGACTAACAGATTGGGTTTAAAAATAGGATCTATTCTTCTGCTGCATACAAGAAATATGCCTTAAAATCAAGGATAGATATCACCTAAGGTAAAAGAATAGAAAAAAATATTGCAAGCAGGTGGGCCAAAGAAGAAAGTCAGTAGGCATTTAATATCTGACAAAGTAGACCTCAAAACAAAAGTAATTAGAAGACATAGGGGAGAGGGAAAGTCACTACATACTCATCAAAAGAAAAATCTACTGGAAGGATATTGCAATTCTAAACAACTATGCATCAAACAGAAGGACACCCACATTTATAAAAGAAACACTACTACAGCTAAAATCATATATTGACCCTAATGCAGTTATAATCTGATAAGGGACTAATATCCAAAATATATTTTAAAATCTAAGAAAACTGGACATCAGGAAAACAAATAACTCAATTTAAAAATATAATACAGCCCAGTGGTTGTTTGAATGTAACTGGCTTACATAACCTCACAGGGAGTGACACTATTAAGAGCTGTGGCTTTGTTGGAGTAAGTGTGGCCTTGTTGTTGAAAGTGTGTCACTGTGTGGGTGGGCTTTGAGATCTCCTATGCTCAAGATATGCCTGGTGACACAGTTCACTTCCTGTGAATTAAAATGTAGAATCCAGCTCCTTCTCCAGCACCATGTCTGTCTACATGCTGCCATGTTCTGCCATGATGATAATGGACTAAACCTCTGAAACTGTAAGCCACTCAAATAAATAGTCTCTTTTATAAGAGTTGCTGTGGTCATGGTGTTTCTTCACAGCAACAGAAACCCTAAGACAGAAGTTGGTACCAGGGACTGGGGTATTGCTGTGATAGGTTTGACTATAGTTTGTTTGAAGAAATGTGAACTTGGGGACTGTGGGTTAGGAAAGCAGGTGAATGCTTTAAGTGTTTCTTAGTGTCCCATACTAGTAGAAGCATGGAAGACTTAACCTAAGGCATGACTCTCGAGATTTCAGATGAGAAGAGTTTTCATGTGTTGCCCATAGATCATTCTTGCGATACTTTGGTGAAGAATATGGTTACATTTTGCCCTTGCCTGAAAAGATTGCCTGGGGTTAAAGTGAAGAGTTTTGGATTAATTTCATTGACAAAGGAAATCTCAAAACAACCTAGTATAGACTCTCTCAGGTAGTTATTAGTGTTAACTCTAATGAATATTTATAATGAAAATAAGAAAATAAAAATACAAAATGTACAACTTGAGAAGAGAAGGGCATCAGGAAGTGAAATAGCACTGAGTCCTGTATTCCAGAAGATAAACAGACTTAGAAATGGAATAAAGAAAGTGGTGACCTCAGGGCAAGATCCCACCCAGCTAAACTCCTAACTTGTGAAAAGGAATTAAATATCACCTTAGGTCCAAGGGTGATGGTACATGCCTTTAATTCAGGCAGGTAGATCTCTGAGTGTGAGGCCAGCCTCATCTTCAGATCACGATTCAGGACAGCAAGATTAGGCCATGAAGGAAATCATAGAAAACAGAACTCTGGTGTAGCTGTAATTGAATGAGGAAGACATGTTCCAGCCCCAGCAAGTAGTACAGATTGGCAGCTTCGGTCATTTGGTTCTGGTTTTAGAGTCAAGGACAGAAGACAAGGTTATGGACTCTCCCTCCTCAGCTAACAAAAACTGCTGAGGCCAGGCATGTGTCAGGGTTGTTCCTGAATGGAGGTCTAGAGAGGCCACTGTGTGAAGCTGTAGATTACATGAAGACCCTAGATGCTAAAGATGCCAGAGTCATGGGATACCTGCCAAGGAAAGCTGCTAACTCTTTTGCCAGAAGCTTGACCCCCAGAGAGACCACTGAAGTCAGAGATGTCCAGAATGCAACAGCAAGGTTTATTGTCAGCACAATGCAAGCCAGGCAGGGAGCTTACTCCACACTTCTGTGGCAACAAAGCAAGGCGGAGCTATCACCGGTCCTTGGTTACCGGGGGTTTTTATAGGCAAAAACCGGCTCCTCCCATTTCCTGGGTATACATAAATTAGGACAATCCTTAGTTTACTCCGAAGGGAGAGATGCCTACACATGAGAGTGGTGGATCCATGGAATGATCTCATCTACCTTGAGGGCCATGGCGGTTGTCAGGATTACTTGGAAAGGCCCCTTCCACTGGGGCTCAAAGGTCTGTCTAAAATGGGACCTTTGAGCCCCAGTGGAAGGGACTAAAATGGGAAAGGCCAGAGGTGGCAGAGGGGCGGGGGGAGTGACCTATACCAGACTGGGCTCTGTGGTTTTTATTGCTTCTCATTGGGATGATGTATAAGAAAAGGTAGAACAAAATAAAGAAGAGAACGTGAAAGAAATAAAGAGCATGAATATCAGTACATGTATTGAGTTTTATTCCCAAAGATAGATAGAAACTTATTTCTAAAGATGCTAAGATAAAAATGTTTCCTAAATCCTGCTACTCTGAAGGCATTCTACTTACAACCCTGTCTGCAGCCTTTGGAGCCTGTCTCCAATGGGCTGTGCTGTCTGTCATAATGACTGATTATTCTCCTGGTGGTTTTAATGTCATTTTGTCAATCATAAATTGGACAGATGTGATCCTCCCTGAAAACCACATTTTTTTTTCTCAAATGCCTTCCCTAAAATTCTTTGGGAGCTGATGCCTTCCAGGTCTCTTGTCTGGAAATGCTAGATCTCACCTCAGACCCCAGGAGTTATTCCAATTCAGTGCCAACAGGGTCAGGGCAAATGACCCCTATTTCTTGTAAATATGTTTTGAACAAGATTGTTTCCTTGAAAATGTGTGCCTCTTATCAATCATCTTTTAGTTTTGTAAGGACAAGATGCACCTGGCTCTGTATGTGGCCAAACTAACAAAATCATGTGTTGTTTTAGATTTAAAGATGTTTTGATGTGAAAGTTAACAGGAAACATATTTGACATATTTGTTTTTGCCAGAGGTTTATGTTGAAGGATGAAGAAAATCTTATTGTGAGTGTGGAAAAACATGCTTGTTTTTGATTTATAAATAATGGCTAAAGTTGTTCTGGGCCGGCCACTTGTGTGAAACTCATCTGATGGTCAGAAAATTCATTTCTTTGTGCCAACTCCTATTCTTCATTTCAGGACTTGAGCCCAGGCTGCAGCTGGACTATGGCACATTGATCATTAATATTTCTTGATACCAAATTATCCAATAAAAAGACACACCCTAATGGAACCAAAGAGAAAACAGAATCCATCCTTCTGCTTCACAGAAGAAAAACACTTCAATATCAAAGACAGACATTATCCCGTGTACAAGGTTGGTAAAAGATGTTCCAAGCAAATGGACCCTAAAAGCAAGTTGGTGTAGCTATTCTAATATTATAATAGAATAGACATCCAACCAAAATTAATCAAAATAGATGAGAAATGTAGCGGGAAATCATGGATTGTACAGGTGTGGGAGGGGCATGGTCTGCGGAGACGGAAGCAGAGCGCGGAGAGAGGCGGGTCTTCCAGTCCCTGGGCGCGGCGAGGCGGCGGGTCCTACAGCGGCCTGGCGCGTTGCTAAAACTTCATTTTGTAAGTGATTCTAACAAAATAAACCTTATTTAAAACATACCTCTTGGTGGTGGGTTTTTACCGTGATAGAGAAAGGACACTTCATCTTCATTAAAGGAAAAATCCATCCAGATGACACCTCAATTCTGAACATGTACATCCCAACCACAAGGGCACCTGCTTTTGTAAAATAAACATTACTAAAGTTTAAATTACACACAAAACCTTACACATTAATAGTGGGAAACTCCAATATCCAACTGGACAGGTCATCCAGGCAAAAACTAAACAGGAAAATAGTAGGGCTAATTAACATTATGAAACAAATGGTCCTAACATATCTATAGAACATTTTACCTAAATACAGAAGAATATATCATCATCTCAGCACCTCACAGAATTTTCTCCAAAGTTAACCATATGCCCAGTCACAACGCAAGTATCAACAGATATAAGAAAATAGAAATAGCCCCCTGAATCTTATCAGACCACCATGGCTTAAAGCTAGATTTCAACAACAGAAAGCCTACAAACTCATGAAAATTGAATAGCTCTCTACTGAATAAAAACTGGCTCAAAACAAAAAAATAAAGAAATTAAAATTTTCCTAGCATTCAATGAAAATTAATGCACAGCATACTCAAACTTATGGGACACAAGGAAGGCAGTGCTGAGGGAAGTTCATGGCACCAAGTGCCTACATAAAAAATGGAGAGCTTCATACCAGCAACTTAACAGCACTCCTAAAAGAAGCAGAGACATCCAAGAGTAGCAGAAGGCAGGAAAAAATCACACTAAGGGCTGAAATCGATAAAATACAAACAGAGGAAACAAGTCAAAGAATCAATGAGACAAAGAGTTTGTTGAGAAAATCAACAAGATAGACAAACCTTTATTCAAACTAACTAAAATTGAGAGAGAGAATATCCAAATTAATAAAATCATAAATAAAAAGGGGGGACATAAAAACAGACACCAAGAAAATCTAGAGAATCATTAGGTCATACTTCAAAAACCTGTGCTCCACTAAATTGGAAAACAAAAAGAAATGAACAATTTTCTTGATAGATGCCACTTACCAGAGTTAAATCAAGATCACATAAACAATTTAAATAGACCTGTAACCCCTAAGCAAATAGAAGTATTCATTAAAAGTCCTCCAACCAAAAAAAGTGCAGGACTAGACAATTTTAGCACAGAATTCTATCAGAGTTTCCAAGAAGAGCTAATACCAATGTATTTTAAATTATTCGACAAAATAGAAGTAGGAAAAACATTACAAAATTTATTTTATGAGGCCACAGTCACTGTGATACCCAAACCACACAAAGATTCAATTAAAAAAAAATGGAACAATAAACCTCATGAGTATTGACACACAAATACTCAATAAAATACTGGCAAACTGAATCCAAAGAAACATTAAGAAGACTGTCCACCATGATCAAGTAGGCTTCATAACAGAGACGCAGGTATGATTCAATATATGAAAAATCTGTCAATGTAATCCAGCATATAAACCAACTAAAAAAAAAGACACAATATCATCTCAGTCAATGCTAAAGTACCCTTTGACAAAATCCAACACCTCTTCATGATAAATCTTGGTCAGATTAGGGATACAAGAGATATATATAAACATAATAAAGCCAATTCACAATAAGCCTAAAGCCGACATCAAATTAAATAGAAACTCAAAGCAATTTCACTCAAATCAGAAACAAAACAAGGCTGTCTACTCTCTCCATATCTATTCAATATAGTACTTGATGTTCTAGTGGGAAAAAATAACAGGAGGAAATCAAAGGGATACAAATTAGAAAGAAGTCAAAGAATCATTATTTGTAGGTGATATGATAGATAGTAAATATAAGTGACTATGAAAATTCTACCAGAGGATTCATGCAACTGATAAACCTTCAGTGCAGTAACACTACATTGTTGCCAGTTGTTGCAGGGTGTGCTTTCTGGGCATCCCTTGGGGGAGGGGTGATAAGGTGCAGAGTCTAAGGCAAACTCCGGGAGTCAGGTGAGAAGTAGACATAGACTCCTTTCAAACAAGCATAAGACCTGCAGACTTGTTTATTGCTGACATGGAGCAAACCTATATTCCCCAACCTCCCGATTCTCCACTGGCAGCTCTAGACTCCCCTAGATGTCTTGTCTCTCTCTCTCATTGGCCTCCAGCATTTTGATGATCATGTGTCACCAAACACCAGGCACAGCAGCAGACTCCATGCCGGTTTAGCAGGAAATGGATAGTGTGCATATCTAGGCACATTAGCTGCAACAGGGCAACTGTGGCTTCATCAAGCTAGCTGGTTGCTTTCCTCCTACACCATCCCTCCATCTCAACCATGTTGCTTTTTTTATTAAGAGAAAATCTGATTTTGCTAAATTTTCCATAATGTTATATGGATGCTATGGTGGCTTGAAAGAAAATGGTACCCAATGGAAGTGGAACTATTAGGAGGTGTGGCCTTGTTGAGATGGGTATGGCCTTGTTGGAGAAAGTATGTTACTATGCAGTCTTTGAGGTCTCATATGCTCAAGCCACACCCAGTGTCTCAGATCACTTCCTGTTGCCTGCACAAGATATAGGACTCTCAGCTACCTCTCCAGAACCATGTCTGCCTGCACATCACCATATCCCACCATGATAATAATGAACTAAACCTCTAAAGTATAAGCCACCAAATTAAATGTTTTCCTTTATAAGAGTTATCATGGTCCTGATGTCTCTTCATAGTAATTGAAACCTTAATTAAGACAGATACTTTTGAAAAACCCAATGATTTAAACATATGACTTCCAGTAAGCAATTGTAATTTTTTTCCTTAAAAGGTAACATGACAGTTTTATTGAAGATGTTAGTGTTGGGATAATCTTTTTGTACACTGTGTGAAAATGTATCTCTATTTTATCTCATTTGCCTAAGGCACCTTTTGATTGGTCTAATAAAGAGCTGAATGGCCAATAGCCAGGCAGGAGAGGACAGATGGGACTTCCAGGAAAGGATCTGAGGTGGGAAATTTGCCAGCCAGGTGTGGAGGAAGTCAAATGTATGGTGCTGGGGAAAGGTAACATGCCATGTGACAGAATGTAAATTAATAAAAATGGGTTAAGTTTTTATTAATGGGAACAAGCTTAAGTTAAGGCCAAGCTTTTATAATTAATAAGAAGTTTCTGTTTTATTATTAGAAAGCTAACAATATAAAGAAACACCTTTATATTGCATGTTACCATAAAGAATAGGGCAGAAAATAGCTCTTAGGAGACATTTCCAGCTACAGACAATTTTATGACTGACATCAACCTTCTTCCTAATGGGACCGGAGACAGTCTCACCAATTCATTTCCATAAGCTTGATTCTGAAACACTGCTGGGTTTGTAAGCTATTCTCAATTCACATGGAACATATCAGTCACCTGATATCTCAAAATTGACAATTATAAAAATCAATGTATCAGTCAACTCCAAAAAACATGTCTTAGTTAGGATTTCTATTGCTGTGAAGAGACACCATGACCATGGCAACTCTTACAGAAGAAAACATTTATTTGGATCTAGCTTATAGTTCAGAGGTTTAGTCCATTATCATCATGGAGGGAAGCAGCGCATAGGCCGACATGGTGCTGGAGAGATAGCTGAGAGTTCTACACCCTGATCAGCAGGAAGAGAGGGATACTGGGCATGGCTTGAGCATTTAAAACCCCAAAGCCCACTTTCAGAGACATACTTTCTCCAACAGGCCACATCTACCCCAAGATCACACCTCCTAATCCCTGGCAGGTAGAGCCATTCTCTCCTGTGACCCTGTGGGGCCCATTTTCACTCAAACCACTACACAGAAGAAGCTTGGCATCCTACAGTATCAATTTATCCAAGATCTATTTTTTAATATAATACACACATTGTTGTAGATTCACGTCTGTTGCTGTGATAAAATTCCTAACCAAAGACAATAAAGAAGGATTTATTTCAGTTTACATTTCCAGGTTATAGCCAATCATCAGCGTAAAGTCACTGTAGAAACTTCAAACAGCTATTCACATCTCATCCATAGTCAGGAGCAGAGAGGAATCCCTGCATGCCCAGCTTCTGACTGCTTATCTTCAGATCTGTTTATTTACTCTTACATAGTTCAAGACCTCCTGCCTACAGAATACTACATCCCAAAGTGGACTGACCTTCCTACATCAATTAACTTAATTAAAACCATGTCCAACAGATATGCCCACAGACCAGACCAATGCCTTTCCAGATGATTCTAGACTATGTTAAGTAAACAAAGAGAACTACTACACATATCCATCTCATTATTATGAAATTTTTTCTTTCATATAAATGTATGTATATGATGCATTGAAATCAAAAGATATGCTACTTTGGAGAAAAGGTTTTATTTTGATTTCTACAGAAAATGAGAAGCTATGGATTTATTTCCAGTTAAAGGAAATAAAGTTTGATAGAGGAAGACTCCCTGAAAACTCTCCAATGGAAATGGATAACTCAGACGATTCAGAATTTATATATACAAAAGATGGGAGTTTTGATATATTGCCAGTAAACATTTAATTCATCTACTTATATACACAGATATACTTGGATTGTTGTATTGGGTTCTGGCCCAATCTTTTGGCCTAGCCTCAAGGTTCTTATCTTTCTTATCCTGTTCGGTCATGTAGCTTGGTACCTTTTCCCAACAGCATTTCCTCTCCATCTCCTGGCAGCTTTGGCAACTTTGTGGCATCTGTCTCTGTTCTTCTTGTACCCAGAATTTTCCCAGTCTGGTATCTCCACCCAAACTTCCTGTCTGCCTTCAGCCAATTAGCGTTTTTATTAAACTGTTAGGTGGGACAAATATTTACAATGTGATAATATAATCCCACTACATTTCCCCTTTTTCTTTTTTTAAAATAAGAACCTCAAATCTAATATCCTTTTTTCCCATTATCTATAACAATTGATATACAACACTATAAACAAACACAAACATCCATAATCTATTTTTTGGGAATGTGGGCATAGTTCTCTAGGCTACTTCCTACTGAATGGGGGCATTGGCAATCCTCTGGGGACCCAAAGAAAAATTTAGGATTATGGGCAAGTCTTTAGTGTAACAGTCTGTAAGACTGGGTCATCTCAGCCTGTCTCCTCGAAGTTGTTTTAGATGCAGAACTCAGAAGAAACTGTAACAAAGGTACTCTGAAATTCTGAATCGTCTGAGTTATCCATTTTCATTGGAGAGTTTTCAGGGAGTCTTCCTCTATCAAACTTTATTTCCTTTAACTAGAAATAAATCCACAGCTTCTCATTTTCTGTATAAATCAAAATAAAACCTTTTCTCCAAAGTTGCATATCTTTTGATTTCAATTTAAAAGGCTGAAAGGCACTTGAAAAATTGCACATCTTTAGTTATCATAAAAATGCAAATCAAAACAACTTTAAGATACCACCTTACACCTGTCAGAATGGCTAAGATCAAAAACACAGATGACAGCCTATGCAGGAGAGGTTGAAGAGCAAGGAGAACACTCCTCCATTACTGGTGGGAGTGTAAGCTGGTTCAGCCACTCTGGAATGCAGTATGGGGGTTTCTCAGAAAACTGGAAATCAATCTCCCCAAAGACCCAGCAATACTACTACTGGGCATATACCCTAAAGATGCACATTTGCACTCCAAAGGCATTAGCTCAACTATGTTCACAGCAGCACTATTCGTAATAGCAAGAGCCTGGAAACAACCTAGATGCCCCTCAACTGAGGAATGGATTAACAAAGTATGGTACATTTACACAATGGAGTACTACTCAGCAGTGAGAAAAAATTATATCCTAAAATTTGCAAGCAAATGGATGGACATGGAGAATATCCTCCTGAGCGAGGTATCACAAACTCAGAAAGATAAACAGGGGATGTAGTCACTCATTGGTGGACTTTAAACAAAAAAAGCTTAGCATGTCCAAGCTGCAAACCACAACCCCTGAAAAGCTTGGAATCAGAAGGAACTTAAGAGAGACATCCAATGATTCCCCTAGGAAGAGAAAATAGAGAAGATCTTCCTAGTTACTTGGGAGTATAAGGGGCCACAACCAACAAGGTGTGGGAACAAATCATGAGAGAAGGAGATGATTGAGTGAGAGGAGCAACAAGGAGGGAGAAAAAAAAAGAGATGGAGATCTTGATAGAGGAAGCCAATGTGGGGTTAGAAAAAGATTGGGTGCTAGGGTAACCTACAAGAACTCACAGGATGTCCCTGGCTAGGTCTCCAAGCAATAGTGAAGGGGTTACCTAGACAAGACTTCCCCTATAATCAAATGAATAGCCACCCCAAGTGCCATCACAGAACTTACATCCAACAATGAATAGAGGCAAAGATACATGACTGAGCACTGGCCTGAGCTCCTGGTCCAGCTGAGAGCAGAGGAGGAGAGTCTATATGAGCAAGGAGAATAGGGCTCATGAGGAAAATTCTCACAGTGATGGCTGGCTGGAGCTCTGAGGAGCTCACTGAATTAAGAACAGCCACCAATGGGGAACCTTCAAGAAAAGGAACTATGCCCTCTAAGGATAGGCAACTGTCCACTGACATGGGCAGTGTGTGGAGCCTTGAGGGGAGAGATCAGACTGTGTTTCCATGTGTGGACTAGCTCTTCGGAGCCCATTCCCTCCAGAGGAACACCTAACCCTGTTTTGATATTAGGATGAGGAAATTGGACCTGCCTGGAGTAGATGCTGAGCTGATCCACCTTGGGACTTGTTGCCCTTTTGGGGAAGGGGATGGGAGGATGGGCAAGAGGGAGGCTGAAGTCTGACTGATAGGGATTGGGAGGGGGAAGGGAGGGAGAGAAGGGGAAAACATGGGGGGAAAGTACTTTATTTTATAAATAGTTTAAAAAAAGAAATCAAACCAAATCCTTATGAGGATAGTAGATTTTAAAAGTTACATGAAAAGAAACTGGTCACTTAAATACAAATACAAAAGTTAGAATTTTAGACTTGACAGCATTATTTCTTACAACATACTTTTAACTAAATGTTGTTAGAATTGTGATGACTTATAGAAACAAATATGTTTTTCTATCAAGTTAGCAACTCATACTATATGTACTGCTAAATAAAGATATGTCTGAGGATGAAAAAAAACTCAACATATAAAGAAAAGAAACAAACCCTGAACATTCAAATTTTCATTGAAGGTTTGTTTCACAATAATTATCAACATGCATTCTTATGATTAAGTATAGACTTCATTTTTCCTTAATATTCTGTTGCTGAAGAAAATAAACTAAAATTATATTTTGTTGTAAATTAGACAAAGCTAAATAAATAAGTTGAAGCAATGGATGATTGCATAAAAATAAAAATAAAAACTTGGATCTGAAGACAGAAGACATCCTGAAAGTGACAATCCCTGAGACACAACTCAAGTTCCACAGAGAAGTCCGATGTGTCAAAAACTACGGACCTCATGGACTCAAACATGTATCCTCCAGGAGACAGAGAAATTCTGCAACTCAGGGGGAAGGAATAAAACATGGAGGAAGGTCTATTTGACTGCTTCAGCAAGAGGATTTGGAAGGAGGGAGCAGGAATATCCAAGAGGCAAGAAGGTTGGCTGGGCTGGAGGCTGGGGAGGGGCTGTGGCTCCCTCCCTCCTGCCAGGGGCCCTTTGTGATGAGGAGGCCACAGCTGTGTGATGTGGGCCTGGCCCTCCTGACAAGCCTCATGCTGTATTCCCAGGACTCAGTAGCTTGAAAGCGATTCAGAAGATGGAGAGTTATCTCCTTCAGCTGAAAAGCATGAATCCATGCTCCGTTTTCATAGCAATGGACATGATGTTTGGTGTTATGTGTGGAGTAGGGCTCTTCTTCCTACTGATCCCCTTCCTGAAGAAGTACCCAGTGTCACCACCCCCTGGGACTGGAAGGAACACCCCAAAGGTGAGGAAAGCCTTGGTTGAAACACAATGGAGTGTGTCCATTCTGTTGTTCACTACTGTTATCTTCACACTCCCTAGTCAAGTAGAGAGAACAGCACCTCATATGCAGGGGCTGGAAAGTAGGGCAGAAGGGAGAGTGGCCTTGTGATGTGTGTGTGTGAAGCTCTCCACCATCTGTGTAGTGTGGCAGAGAGGCCACTAGGGAAGACTGTGGCTCTGTGTGGGCAGACTGCATTTCTGAGATGGTGGGGACCTCTGGGACAGGACAGGCCTGGAAAGAAAGAGGTCATCTGTCCTCTGCTCAGGCACATGCTTTTGTGTGTGTTGAGATGATAATGGGGAAGGGGGAGGGAGGTGATGAGACCAAGGGCCTCAGATCAGAGTTCTAGTCACCTCTGGTCTGGGGAAGCAGATCTTACCTGACAGCCCAGAGGCAGCTGCAGAACTCAGCCTTGGGTGGCATCCTGTCTGAGGAACAGACTGTGGGCATCCCTGTAAGTGTGGCATAGACGGTCCCTGCTTGTGTTTTCCAACAAGACCAAAATGAAATGTGTTTATGTACACAACAAATGAGTTGAGAAGCTCTCTGGGAAATGTGGATTTCATGTTTCCCTGAGCACAGAGGACAGGCAGCTTATCCACTAGGGGGAGGAATAACAGGCAGGTCCAGTTCATGTTTCTCCTTTCTCACTGTCAGGTGATGAGGAGGGGCCTGAGCAAGACCAGGAAGACTGCTGCTTCTGTAAAAGGTAGGCAGGCTTCTGCTTTTCTCTGGAGAGGCAATTCCATCTGCCCCGCCCCTCAGCTTCTGAGGATACAGGAAGCAGAGCACCAATAAGGAAGAGGAGGCTGCTGGGAATCAGGGAAACTCCCTGGGTTCTGTATAGAAGAAACCTGTGCCTGTCCTGGGGTGGGTGCTGCCATGGAGGTGTGGCCAAGGCAGTGGGGTGCTGTGCCCATGTATGGGGGATCCC
>PVIH01020039.1:0-24389 GCA_004025045.1 Sigmodon hispidus | reverse complement strand
TTAATAAGAAACAAAAGAGGACTGGATGTTGCCTGTTCATGTTGACTGTTCATGTTGACTAAGACAGGACAATTCCCTCTGTCATAATCATACACTTCTTGTAAGATCTGTCCCTGGAGAGCTCTGGCCTAGACACCTCTGGTTGTAGGCCATGATGCTTAGAAGTAAATAAATGGACAGGCCCTCATCTGAGGACATCCACCAGCTAGGCCTTGTTCCCCTGACTTTACTAATGCCCATAATGGCTGTTCTCAGCACCTCCAGACAGGAAAATGACCAGACCTCATCCTCAGAATTCCCCAGTGATCTATTGGCCTTTCCCAGTATCCAATGCAGGAGACAAAATCCCTCTAATTCCAGGCCATGCTAGGAAACTCCATCCCTAAGAAATACTATATAAATGTTTTCTGCTCAGTGCTCTGCTGTTCCTCATGTGAACAGAGACAGCAACCCTCCTGGGGTTTTCCCTCTCAATAAGTCTCTTTGGTGAGGTTTGTTACCTGGTGTAACTTTGTGGTATTCCTTAGCTCCTAAGTCCCAGTATGACTTTCCATCTGAGGTGATACTTACAGGACCTCAGGTTGGTTGCACACCCATTACGAGTTCTCTCTAGCCAGGACACACTTACCTGTTCCTAAGGGTCTTGAGGTCCCTAAATGTATGGGTCTAGTCTCAGTGAATGTTACTAAGGTCTCCAAAATGTTACAGGGATCCCATCAAAAATAAATACCCTACAGTTTATACCCAATTGAAGTCTTCATTACAGTCAGCTGAGAGTCTTAGTACTTAGCTACTTGGGACCCAAATGTAGCACCCAATGTTTAGAGTAAGGGAATTTCAAAGGCAAAATTTACATGTGTATGTCTCTCTCAGCAGAAGCACAGGGACTTTGAGGGGGGCAGAGGAGATTCATGAAAGGAAGCAATTTAAAAGGAGCAAAGATAAGCCCTTAGCTGAAGAAGGAAGTTTGCACATGCCAGCAGTTTAACAGAAGCTAAGATAAGAAAGCTGGGCATCAGTGATGTCTGCTGGGTAATATTCCATGTGATTCACCATGAAGGAGGTCAAATTTTACTTAAACCTGAAATGGCCTCAGCAAGAATACAAGATGGAGAAATCTCTGCATTATTTGCTCTGTTGTGATGTGTGGTGTGTGTGATCACATATGTGTGTAGGCCAGGTTTGGTGTTGAATAGCTTTCTCTATCACTCTTCACTTTACATATTGAATCAGGTTTTCTGGCTCACTAATTGGTTGTTCTGCTCTCCTTTTTCTGATGTCTGATGACTGGAACTAAAGACTGATTGTTATATTCACCCACCATTTACCACAGTGCTGAGCAGCTGAATAGTTCGAATGTTTATGAGACAAGAGTTTTACTCAGCCATTTATTCAGCCCAGATATGAACTACTTTCAAAAATGATTCTCAAATTGGAAAAATAGCAGTGAAAGCCCGCTAAAGGAAAACTATTTTGTACAGGTAAAAGTATTATTTGTCCTGGGTGGAGACCTAACCTACCAATCAGGTAGTATAAGCACCTCAGGCAGGCAGATCGACATTAAAGCATGATAGAGGGACAGAGGGAAAAATTATCTCAGCAATAAGATAACATACTGCCCCCCACCCAGTATCCCTCCATCTAGTGTGTAGTCACTACAGTGCCATCATGTATTTCCTTTGGATCTCCCAGTGTTTTAGAGTGCTAACTCAGAAAACTGTAACTTCTTTTTACTTCTCTTCTGGTAATTTCTTTCAGATACTAGCCAGAGCCTAAGTTTAAAACATGGTTGTTGTTGTAGTTTTTACATTTGGTCTCCCTTATGTTTTCTCTGAAGCCACAGCACCTTTTTGCCTTGAGTCAGCTTGTTCACCACATGGCTGATCTCTATGCCTAATTCAAATGAATTGGCTTTCTTTCTTCCTCTTCTCAATCTTCCCTCTTCTGGCGGATGCCAAGATGTACAAGTTGCCTGCCATTAGGGTTTTCTTCAAGACTCTATTTGTCTACAAGCTTCTTCTGGAGTCTCTTCTTATATAATTATGTTGATGAGACTAAGAACTCTTAAGAAGAAATCCTGATTTCTGTTATATCAAAATGACTGATGCTAAAATAAAACTTCAATAGATTAAATTTTCTTCTAAAGATAACTTAGAGTCTGAAAAATAAGAGTATTCACATGCTTGTTCTTATTTGTTCAGTTTAATTTTTACTTTCATGATCATGAGATAAAAATTTAAATTCTCTAATAATTCTAGTGGTAAAATTTTGTTATAATTACATTTTCCTAAATAGGAAAGAGTTACCATAGGTTGGTGTTAAAAAAAAAACACTATTTACATATGCTAAAAAAATGTAAAGAATAGCTTTCCACTTTAAAGAAAGCAAAAGAGAACGCTTTAAAGAAAGTTTCTAAGTTTCCAAGTGAATATTATCTTTCAAAGAAAATCCAAACTACTGCCTTTCTCCATTTTTACCTCCTATAATATTTAACTTTGATTAATTTTACATGGTTGAATATTTCCAACATGTGTTAAGAAGACTTGGAAAATTATAAGCAGAAGCTATGGCCACATATTGGTTTTGATTTATACTTGGTTTGTGAAAGTTATTTTTTACTGTCAACTTGAGGCAATCTCAATTCTCCTCAAGAGAGAGAATCAATATGGATTGTCTGCATTGTGTTGGTCTGTGAACATACCTGTAAGAGATTTCATTGATGGGTTAATTGAGGTGATAAGAGCCACCCAGAGAGTAGATAGCACCATTTTCTGAGTTGGGCTCTGTAATGAATGAAAACAAGAGCACTCCCTGAGTACTGGCAAGCATCCCTCACTCTCTTCTGTTTTTCTGTGTTAGGACTATTTCTTTCAAGTTCTTGGCATTTTCTTTTTACCTTCTACCAATAATGGACAACAGCCTGAGATTGTGAACTGAATTAAACCCATTCTCCCTTATGATATATTTTATCACAGCAGCAAGAAAAGCAACTAGGAGTAGACACAAAATTCCTATATATAACATAGAGGCAAACTGGATGTCAACAAACAAACAAACGAACAAACAAACCCTTGAGCCTGAGGAAGACATTTCAGATTCAAATCATAATGCAAAATAAGGCTTTGGGCAATACAGTTGATGAGTGATCTTTTCACACCTGTAAAAAATAAATAATTCATGTTGTATAATCACATGATCTCATGTTTTGCTTTCAAAAATTCAGAATAGTCAAAACAATTCTGGCTACAGGAAGTTAGCATTTGGATAGATTAAAAAAAATTACAAGCTTCATACAGCTGGATTATCAAATTTGCCAAAGAATAAAAAATAAAATATTGCTCAACATACAATGAAACTTTTGGGATTAGTTATCATGTATCATCATGGACACATAGCCAACGATACCAAATCTAGAGGCTATTTGTATATGTGTGTAGGAAGTGTGTCTGTGCAAGCATGTGAGGCCAGGCATTAATTTTGAGTACTTTTCTGTATTTATCACCAAATTATTTTATTTTTAAAATCAATGTCTAGATGTTTTGGATTAGTTAGACTAATTAGGCCAATGTCCTTATCCCTTCCTTATCTTTTGTTCTTCCTACTCTAAGTTTGAAGGTCTGTGTCATAATAACTTTTATGAGAGAACTGGGAATCTATTCTAAACAGACAAAAACAACAAGCTTCAGATCCCACTCCACCTAAAGGAACACCTAACTCACTCTTGAGGGAGGGGGGACAAAACTGGATCTGCCAGGAGTGGAGACTGAACTAAGCAATACTGGGACAGTGGGACCATGGGACTGTCTGCTGCCTGCCCAGGGAGGGGATGGGGAGATGTGGAGAAGAAAAAACGACCTGATGTGGCGGGAGGGGGAAGGGACCTTGAATAATGATATACAGGGATAGAAAGCATGACTTCTTTGTTCATAATAATAATAATAATAATAATAATAATAAAAAGTATACAGAAAAAAAGGAAATCAGGATATAAACAAACAAACAAACAAACAAACAAAACACCAAGGAGTCCCAGGCTAACTCTCTCCAAAGGCTCAGTTTTAGTGACCCAGGGCCACTCTTAAATATTCTATCATCACCTCACTATAGTGTCACCATAGGAACACAAATAAGAAAATGCTTGTAACAGGAGGTTTCTGACTGACCTATTCCCAGACGGCCTATCCCCACAGTCTGGATCTGCTGTGTCTTCTGCTGCTTATCTGGACCAGCAATCCCAAAGTCCCAAAGAAACACACAGACACATATTAATTTCATTCTGTTTGACCTATGTCTCACAGGCATATTGCTAGCTAGCTCTTTTATCTTAATTCAACCCATTTCCATTAATCTGTACTTTCATGTGGCCCATGGCTCACCTGTGGTTTTGTTTGTTTGATTGTTTGTTTGTTTTTAAGATTTATTTATTTACTATTGTATACCGTGTTCTGGTGTTCTGACTGCTTGTATGCCTGAAGGCCAGAAGAGGGAGTTATAGATGGTTGTGAACCCCCATGTAGTTGCGGCGAACTGAACTCAGGACTTTTGGAAGAGCAGTCAGTGCTCTTAACCTCTGAGCCATCTCTCCAATCCTCACCTCTGTTTCTTAAATGCCGATTCTTTGGCAGCTGGATCTATTTCTGTCTGATTGCACCCTCCTTCTCATACCAATGCTCCAATCTCCCTGCCAACTCCTATAGTGCCTACCATGGCCAAAACAATTCCTTTATTTAAAGAATAATATTCACAGCATACAGAAAGACATTTCTAAATCAGATGCTTGTGACACCCAAATTATATCCAATTCACAATAAACCAGATGCATCTGTGTCTACCACATTGCATGCTTCAATTACTCAAACAATGAATTAAGAGTTCAATATCTGTATCTATGTTTTTGTTCCTATATAATCTTTGAAGCACACATGTACTCATACATTATTGTTTTAATCTATGGTAGGTGCCTCTGGTTTGTACAACAAAAACTTTACTCCCTTAATTATCTCTCCAGTTCCTAGAGCTTCTTCCCCCTACCCAAAGGATGCAGGCATTTAGTTTTTATCACATCTATATTTGTGTTTTTAGTATCCTCACCTTTGGAAGCTATGAATTAAAATGTTCCACACATGTAAGAGAAAAAACAAAAACATAACCTATTTAAGTAAGTCACAATTATTGTTGGTCATTTCAATTCAGAACAGTTTATATTCCTTTGATCTAGGCCCATATGCTTCTCTGTCCATCTCACTGCATGCTTCAAATATCCAAACAATAAATTAAGAGATTATTTAGGAACAAAAAGGTATATATGACCTAGGACCACTAGTTCAGGCATAGCATCACCAACAATGGGCTGGGTCATTTACCATCAACCCCTAAACAAAAAAATTCCCTGAATTTTATGGAGGCATTTGATGTTCCCCCCTTTCAGATGGTCTATCTGTAGGTCTACGATAGTATCCTACAGCAAAATATGCTAGAGTAGTGGTGGCACAAAGCTTGTGGGACAAACCAATAGATGTCTGATTTGACTTGAGAGCCATTTCACAAGATAGATAGAACCCATATCAGACACAGTTTGAGTGGCTAGAACCAGAGATTAGATAGGCCAGCAGTCTAAAACCAAACATTACGAAAATGACGTCCAGTGATACTCTGCTATATTAAAGATCAATGCCTTGCTTAGCTATCATCAGAGACACTTCATCCTGCAGCAGAAGGGAACAAATACAGAGACCCACAGCCAAATATGCAGAGATTGAGAGACTTAGCTCTTAATGGGATATCTCCATCAAGTTCCTTTCCTTGGGGTACGGGGAATCTCAGAGAAGAGGAAGTGAAGAAAGGCTAAGAGTCAGAGGGCATGAAGGATACCATGGAAACAAGATCCTCTAAATCAATATCATCCAAGCTCAAGTGAACTCACAGAGACCAGAGTATGCACAGGCCTGCCTGAGTCTGCACCAGATTCTCTGTGAATAGCTGCTGGTTTGTTTTAATGGATTTCCTTATGTGCAGATAAATGAGTTCATGATTTCTGTGCCTTCTTGTTGTCCCTTTTTCTACTGTTTGTTTTGAATCACTGGGATATGATAATTTTATTATATTTTATTTTGTCCTGTTTTTCTGTTATTTCTTAGAATCTCTTGTTCTTTTTGAATGAGAGATAGAAAGGGAGTGGATCCAGAGGGGAGAGGAGGATGGGGGTAGAAAGGGAAAGAATGAGGGAAGGGGAAAATGTTATCAGGACATATTATGTGAGAAACCAACCTATTTTCAATAAAAATAAAAATATTTCACATAATTTCACAGGTATTTAGAATAACTACTAATAAGAAATTCTTACGTTTATGTAGAGAAATAAAAGTTCAAGTGTATCTCTTTGAGTTTGAGGCCAGCCTGATCTACATAGTGAGTTCCAGGATAGCTAGGGTTACATAGAGAGCCCTTACCTCAATAAAACAATAACAACAAAAACAAGGCAAAAAAAATCATTAATGCAAGTCTTATCGTGATCTTGTCATTTATATATTGGTGTGTCTGTTTTATATGTAATAAAAGGCCATCAATTGGAGGGGGAGTCAGAATAGAAAGTGGTTGGAGGGAGGAAAGGGAAAAGCATATCATGTTTCAGTAAAAATATGTTTTAAGGAATCATTAACATAGAAATAAATTTTAGACTATTTTCTATGTTTCCTCAAGAAGAGCTAAAATATTTTAATGTATTTATTAGATTTAATCAGAGATCCCCTAAAATTCTTATTCTTATGAAGAGAAAGGGTAGAAAAGTATATATTGGCTTAATAATGATCACTAAAATTCTACATTAAAATTTAAAATTATAAGACCATATAAATCATTTTTAAGTATTTTAAAATAACTTGCAGACATAAAGAGTAAAGCCGACAAATCAGTAGATCTTATTATTTGATAAATCAACACTTTTATTTCACATTTAATTTGTGATCTTGTGATCTTTTTTCCTTTACCTTAATTTGCCATTTTGTAGGCTAAATGGAAAGAAATAAAGTATTAAGTTCAAGAAACATAAAAAAAAAAATGTTCTAGGGACCATGTAAATTTTTGAGTAATTTCAAACTTTTCTGCAAGGCTAACATTTTTTCCAGTTTATACACTTGAATATACTTCAATTTGTTTCTTTGTTGTAATATTTATCATTGTCTCATTGTAACCCTTTGAAAAGAATCTCCAGATTTTATTTAATATCAATAGCTATATATTCTTAATTATTCATGTACTATCACCTTTTTTAATAAAATGAGGTATCCTTTCTGAAGAAGATTTTTGGTTGCTTTTAATTTCACAAATTTTACTTAAAACTTTAGAAAAATAAAAACACTGTAAACAGTTTAACCATAGGGCCGAACTCGAGAAAAAAATGCATAGTTTTACAAATGCATTGGTTATTATGAATTGGAACTGACTTCCTAGCAACCCTTGATTTTCCTAATAAATTTAGGATTTTAACCACCCAGTGTGTGACATCAGTGGAATATACTAGCTCATAGGAATTTGGATTAACATACATATGTCATTTTGCACTTGGGAAGGTATCATGGTACACTGAATAAATGTCTAGACAAGGATGTGATCTGCTTTGACTGAATCTCACCCAAATCCTTACCATCTGTGCAATATAGTTTTGAGCCCCCTTTTGCAGATGTTATACAGGTTTTCTACTTCTGTGAGGGACCTGGTAACTTTTAAGATCTTCATAAAATATATTCTCCTGTAGAGAAAATTTTTATGTGTTAATTTAGATGATTTTTAAAATAATTTGACAGTATCTTTAACAAAAAAAAAATGCAGTGATCAAATTCAAACTCATTATACGTGAAGGGACTATAGCAGGCCAGAGCATGGCAAACAGGGTTCAGGCAGGTCTTGGCCATCTTCAACTTTCTAAATTTGTTATCTTGCAAGGTCTATTCCCTTATTTGGTTACTTCTCTTCATGAGACTATTTATATAAAAGTACTGAAGTTCAGCAACCAAAAGCCCCAGTTGGCAACCATAATTAACTCTAAGCTTCTATTCTTCTATTTCAATCTCTACTTTATCCAGAGGGAGTCCCTGTCTCTGACACACACACACACACACACACACACACACACACACACACACACACACACACACAGCCTCCTCCCCCATGTCTCTTTGCCTTTCTCCATCATCCTCCATCTATTGTGTTAGTCTTTTATTCCCTGATCTTTGTTCCTATGTGTCCTTTGTGCTGAAAACTAGGTCCTGGGATGTCTTGTGCTAATATAGGTCCTTAAAAAAAGAATAATTTAGTCATTACCTACCTAGGAAAAGATAGTGAGTAGCTGGATAGAAAACAAATGCTGTTAGGGTGAGGCATTAGAAAGGTATATTGTAGGTAACTGCTAGGTGGGGACATTAATCTGGGATGTTGATAACCAGGAAACCATGATGGAGCAGGAATATCAGGGCTGAGATCCAGGGTATATTCCTGATAAATGTTTTGTGTCCCAATTCTGTCACCTATGGGTTGTATCCTTGAAAATGACTTAACTATATGTTCCTCAGTTTCCTTATCTGTGTGACAGGGGAATGCTAGCACTAATTTTTTAGGACAATACTGAAGACAAAATGTGGTACAATGTAGATGGTTTAGAAGATTTCCAAATACACAGTGATCAACAGTAACTGTTTCCTCATGAGAAGCACTCAGAAAGATCATTCAGGTGGACGACAAATAATACACATTTCTTGCTCCTTAATTTTTTTCAGGTATGTCTCTTATTATTTTTATTACCCAAGATATGTTGCACTATGACCTTCTTAAAATTTGTTTCACATCTGTGGAATTCTTCATGCAAAAATTCAAGTAGAGAGGTCTGACCTTCCTCACAGGATTAGTTGTTAAATGATTGCCAAGCACTTGGAAGACATAAAGCTTTCTGAAAAGGTTGTTTGCTAATTTTCCTCATTCTGAGAAGAGCCAGTTGATGACAGCTCTGGGCTGAAGTGTCTCATCTCAGACAAATACTAAGGCCATAGTCACTGTGGAATTTCCAATTTGCAAGTGGCCAGAGGGCACACAGAGACATTTATGAAGAAACAGCCCATCCTGCACCTGGCATAGGATTAGTGGCTGCATAAGGGAAATGTTATTCCAGCATTCAGTTCTCAATTTGTTTTACTTTTTTTCACATTCTCTCAGTGGATTTTGCATAGCAATCTTCCTGTCATAGGTAAGAAGATCAAATGCTGAAAGACAATATTACCCGAGAAAACCCCATTAGAATGAGATTATGGAAATAAATAGGTATCTTTAGTGGTTTAGCAAGGTCTGCAGATGACATCATTTCCACAATTTTTACTGCATTCAAACTTCTAGCAAAGATACTTAAAGGTCCCAAAGGCATCTTCAGCAAAGTACAGGATGCGTGGAAAAGGAAACAGTTTTCATGGAATTGTGAATTGTACAAGAGTACCATCCAGAAATACATATTCATAAGTCATTAACAAATTCCAGATCAGTTCATGATTATTCATCATTAGAGGAACACTTACTCGTGTTTACATGAATTATTCATTGGCTTTGTTTATGAACATCTTTAACTGATTAATGGCAAATCTTGATGAATTTTCCTGAATTGTTCGGACTAAAGCACAGATCATATTGAATGAAGTCATGCATCACTCCTCAGGAGTGTAGGATGAATAGCTGATACAGGAAGAGAAGTAAGTTCAATGTCATTTTGCAAATATGTCTGGTTTAGAAATCTGAGGGCTTAACTTTTTATTAGTATCATATTGGCAATCAACATCCAACTCTTAAAGCTGTTGGCTATGGAGTCAGAAAAGGTGATGTAAGGCACAGCCAGGAAGTATGCCTCAGGCGCCTCTGTGGAATTTTTCTGGCCCAGATTTCTAACAACAGTCTCAGACCATGAGTAGGTGGACTATGTATTTAAATTGCTTCCTCAAATAAAGTATTTTTTTGTAATTTGATACCAAATCATGTTTGCAGTCCTGCCAAATTACCTTCATGACTGTTAAAGTTTTTTAATAAGGAATTAGAATAAAAATAGATCATTGAAGAGCATTAAAAATAGGGGAAATTTTAAATTATCTGTAGCTTATTTTTGAAGTTAAGACAGAATAGAAATATGGTATGTCTGTGCATGGCATTGTGAGTTAATTTTCACATATAATTTATTTTCATACTTTAATGCATTTTCTGAAATGCCAATGTATTTATAGTAAAACAATATGTTCTATAAAAAAATGTCTAGCAATGTTTCTTATTATTGTTTGGAACAACACTAAAAGACCGAAGACCAACATGATTTTGTCATGCAGGCTACAATCAGAGTTCATTGATAAGTTATTAGACTAGGACATTGAGAAAGAGTAAATCACAAAATGAACATTGATCCTATGGGAAATCTGGACAAAGGTGAAAAACGAGACATTAAATGAAATATATAGTAGAATGAAATACAAAAAAAATTTGGAATATAAAAAAACCTTGTTGATTTTGTGTTCTATAAGGCAACCATAAAGTATTAAATCAGACTGCAAAGGGCAGTAACTTCATTATAATGTCTATCTGTCTGTCTGTCTCTTTGTCCTAAATGTTGGTGTATAGCCCTACATTGTGAATGGTTTTGACAGTATCTAAAAGACAAGCACAATTTTAGAGGGCAATCACACAGCCCTGAGATATCCTCTGTCATCATTTTTACTACTCTAGTTTTCTTCACTCAGTTTTTAAATTTCAGTCATCATGGAGATTTGAACACACTGAATCCTTACATGGGATTGTTTTGGGAAAAGACACAGTTGAACCTGTCATGAAGGAATTTCATGCTTGAGATCTTGTTTATTAATGGCTTATGTGAGAAGATGATTTCATTACTGTACATTTATTTTTCCCCTATCCCTTTGGCTATGTTCTTTAAATAGGTATGAACTTATTACTTATTTTGCCATTGAAATAGTATTTCAGAAACAAATGCTTAAGAAAGAGTTTGCATCTTTTCATTGTATATTATGAACAGTCAGGCTTGATGATCAGAGAACCAGAGATAAAAAAAGCCTTAATTAGCCCTTGTAACTAGATGTCTAGTTTCCAGTCAATATAAGCAAGTCCAACACAATTCACTAAACAGTCCACTGATAGGAGTAAGCTACTGAGATTGCAAATATGTGGGTATCAAGATACGATAAAGAAATCTGACACAATTTCAATCAACAGATTATTTATATTTCATTCTGATTATCATTGCTTAGATAAAATTCAAAAAATGAATATGATAGTTTTATTAAATATAGTCAAATAAATGAATAAACATAGTAGACATAAGTCATTTTTTAAAGTTGCTAACTGGTAATTCAGGCAAGTATGATTTGTGACTGATACATATGGTATAAATACTTAATCTATTATGTTTTTTCCATAAGTGCCATAGTTACAGTTGTATTCAATGAAAATAATTAAATCTGCATCTGGATATATACACTAAACAATGCTAGTAGAATAAATAATATGAAAAAATATAAAGGATTTTTTTATTAAAGTATTTACACTTAATATTATTTTAACTTCAATGTACAAATGTATGTTAATTATTATTTGAATAACAAAATATGCTTATACCATTAGGAAAATTAATATGATAAGTGAATATACACATAGAAAGACTATATTTACATATAAAAGTATAAGTAAAAATTATTGTCTCCCTCCAATATAACCAATATATATTCATTCTTATAGCACAGTAATTGACCACAAGCGATTCATATAATTTTAAAAACAGTTCGCCCATAAAGCTAAATAAGATTGCTTGCTTTCAATAGTCTTTTAATAGTTGACACATTATCACATATGTAGGCAAGATATGATAGATAGACAAACAGACAGAAAGACAGACAGATAGATAGACAGACAGACAAAGAATGGAGATGCATTCTGTTCATTACTGAGAGGAGAAAAATATTGAACATAGTATAGCAGAATTAACCCCCACATGGTGATTACCTTTGTCTCTCAATTTTAACCTAGAAATCTCTAGCAAATTCACTGTTCTGGACTACAAGCACCAGAATCTTTAAGGCCCTTATTGACTAGAAGTCACCTGTGCATTTAAAAATTTGTAAAAACTAGCTTGACCAAAAAGTATAATTCTAGCACTGGGGAGGCAGAGGCAAGTGGATCTCTGGGAGCTCAAGCCCAGCCTTTAGCCTGATGTAGAGTGAGCTTCAGGACAGATGGAGTTACACAGAGCAACCCTGTCTTTTAAAGCAAAGCAAAACAAACATAAAATAAAAAAAATTGAGAAAAAGTTTAAAGACAGTCTTATATACTATCACTCTTGTGAGTTAAAGATTCCAGTCATTCATTACACAGGGTGCCATGGGAAGAAAACTGGAGGACAAATGTAAAGGTGATCTAGTCCAATCTTGAAACCATGCACAAAGTTTTATTTCAAAGAATTAAATAGAATATTTTATGTTAGTAATGTCTTTCTTTATACAGCAAGATTGATGTATTGTAAATCTTGAATTAAGCAAGTTAACTATATTTTTTTCAGTGAAAGAAAATTTAAGTGCAGTTACATAGAATGTGTATATTTCTATAACTTAGAAATCCCATGAAGGATACCAGGCTTAGATTTCAAATCCTTCCCAAATCATTTCATTGTATAACTTTTCTTGACAATAGTGTATCTGAACACTCCTGAACATTAAAAACTTAAATGACAAGAGCTATTCCCTGTAACAATGTGATCACTCAGTCAATAGAAGAAAAAACATGAGGATAAGAACAACAACAACAAAAAAACCCAAAAAGACATTTAACATGCAGGTGTGATGGGTATTGAAGCATTTCCAAACTGAGTTTTTATTCAGTGACTAATTCCATGCCCATGGAAAATGTTGCAGTAATATTAAAGAACTCTGGAAATGCTACCTATGTTAACAGATATCAATAAAAAAGCTGTTGTGAAATAAATATATATATTCTTTTGGACCAAAACAAGATTATTTTTACCACTAGTGAGAATACAAAGAAAACCAAACCCAAGTAGATATTTTCAGTGCAGTTTGTACTAATAATGATGTCATTTTCTTTCTGTGACAAAACTAATGCTGCTTATTTTTAAATCTTGCTTTTCCATTTTGTTGTTCTGTAGCAAGCTTCTGTCTTCTTTACACTTGGACTGAGGCAATTTAACTGTTAGGAGTTGGGTTTACTAGATGGCATCTTGTATCTAGTACCTCAATTCATTTCAGGATTGCCTCTTCAGGTCAGAACATTTTGCCTTCAGCCACTTAGACGAGTTGAAGTAGGGAGGTTAAGAGGTAGCAGAAAAGATGAGTGTAGAATGAAGTGTCAAAATAAATTGGTGGCAAGATAATTAAATCAGAGCCATCAGGATCATGGTCAGAAGACCATTTATTTGGCACATAATTGCTTTTTCCAAAGATTATGCTTCTAAGAAAACAGATATGCTGGAAACTATTGTTAATTGTACCTAGGGAAAATTGTGATACATTTTGGGAAATAATGTGAGACTATCTTTCTATATGTTGTAAATATCATTCTTTAAATAAATTAATTGTTTTGGCTGTGCCAGGCACCATAGAAGAAGTAGGCAGGGAAATTAAAGTTAGAGTCAGAGAGACTTGATACAGCCACCAAAGAAGAACCAAGTAAGGAACAGAGGTGAGACACAGGCCATGTAGCAGAAAAGACTAATGGAAATGGGTTGAATTAAAATGAAAGTGTTAGTTAGTAATATGCCAGAAAAATAGGCCAAAGAGGATAAAATTAATATAAGCATCCAAGTCATTTTTGGAGGAAAAAGTGGCCCAGGCAGCTGGGAGCTCTGGGACTGCAGGTCTGTGGGTCTGGACCTCTGGCCCAATGGGGCCAGAAACCTCTTTCTACAGGAAAACATTCATTTTCACCTACAAATGTCTCTTGGTAATTTTTTCTTATAAAAATCCATATGAGCACATTGTTTCCTTCTTATCTCTTATGTGGACCATAAAAACCTATTCTATGATTTATTTTTTTTCTTTTAAGTTTTGCTTTATTTTTCTTTCATTTTAATATATTCATATTAGGCAGTTGGAGAGATGGTTCAGTGCTTAAAAGTACCAGTTGCTATTGCAGAGGACCAGGGTTTGATTCCCAGCACCTGCATGGCAGCCACATAATTCTGGCTCCAGAAGCTCTGATCTTCTTCTCTGCCCTCCATCATGACCAGACACACATGCTGTAAAGTATCAGCACCAACAGTCAAAACATTCATATAATGAAAATAAATAAAAATATTAAAAATAATAAAATTTTAACTTTTCATTTTAGGAATTAAATAACCACATTTCAAATAGCTATGTAAGTGAAAAATAAAAGTAGTGTCCATGGACAAATATGGTTATTATAAAAGATATCACTGTCAAACTTGTCATATTTTAATGAAGTATAAACACTGAAGACACATGAAGTTTCTAAGACAGCCTAATTGGTGTTTCCCCTCCATGGTATAATTAGATACTCGAAAGGTCCATTGTTGGCACAAGTCTTCATTGACTCCACTAAGGCCACATTATGACAGGATGTTTTCGATTACTGAATTTTTTAAAATGTTATAAATATTTCTGCAGAATGAACTATTATACATGGATTTTTTTATTCAAATTCTGAAGAAACATAGCTATAGCTGACACTTACTCAGAATCAAAAATCAAGGGGAAAATTGGAATTCTGGGGGACTCAAAATTTCTTGGTAAAATAGTTGATTTTTTCTAGTTCCTAATGATACAAAATTGTATTTTAACAAGGAAATACAGGATGTACTCTGTTTCCCATATTGAAAAAAAATAGAAGTCTTTTTTTTGAGACATGTCAGTTTTTCAGATAAAATAAATTCAGATTTTATTCTGAATAAAATTTAATGTCTGAGATTTAATAAAGAGATAACAAAGCAACACAATTCACTGTTTCCTATGATTGTCTTCCAAAATTAGAAGTCTTTAAATGAAATAGTTTTTCCTGGTTTTGTAAACCTTTAAAAAACTATTAAAATATCTAAAATTCATTGAAAGGGGCATTCAATTATATAATTGTTCCCTCTCTCTCTCTCTCTTTTTTTTTTTCTCTTTCTTTTCACCACAGATGGAGCCAGCTTCTCACTCTGTAGAATTTACTCTGTAACCCTGTGTTACCTTTAACTCAATGACTTTAGATGTTACCTGCAATAGCATGCTCACTCTGTAAGCATTCTTTTAAAGTCTTTCTAAGTTTATTTAGGTATGTATGTGGAAGGGTACACATGGAAAGTATTGCTGCATGCTGAGTCCTGAATAGGGCATTGGATCTCCTGGAGCTGAAGTCACTGGTGGTAGGACCTGCATGCTGGAACAAGCTCTGTTCCTCTATAAGAGTAGTGGCAACTCTCAATTGCTAAGCCACTTGTACTGCCTCTCTATAAGGATTTTTCATATTATACATTGTAGATATTTCAACAATTAATTGATTTTAAAATGGTTCCTTCATATATTTATCATTCAAAACTCAAGTTGCCTCATTCTTAGTTTTACCCTGTAATTAGTGGAGTAGATTAGTTCTTCTACTAACTTGTTTTTTTTTTAAATAAAGTTTAAAAATGATGTTTGAGACAAACACAATACCAAAGAGAGTTTTTCTCCACTGCTAGTAGGATAAAAAGATTGTGATAGTTGTTTTCAATATCCTGTCAAAATTTTTAGAGGTTTGGATTGTGATTCAATAGGCCTTTTATTGTATGATCAACTTTAGATAATATTGCCAACTTTTAAGCTAATTTTATTTCCACTTTTTTATTTATTTTATTTTAAAGAAAGAGCCAATTAAATCTGTAGAAAGGTTGGAGACAGAGCAATTGAGGAAGGAGGATTTGGAACTAAACCTGTAAATGAGAATATGCTGCTCTTTTTTCGGGAAGTGTGGCAAGCATCCACTGCAGCAGCAAGTTAAAGAGAGCTTGTGTGACAGAAATGGGAAAACAAGACCGTGATGCCTCGTGGTCCTCAGCAAAGACAAGCCAGGGTGCCTTAAGACCATGGTGCCTCGCGGGCCCCAGCAAAGTCATGACCATGGTGCCTCACCGCCCCAACAGCCATGCCTGTTTACTCTGAGATGACACGGTAAACTCTTAATGGGTTTTGAGGAATGGAGAAAGATGCTTATATTTACATTTTACAAAAGCCACATAGGCTACTCTGTTGAAGACAGGTTTTAAGAACAGAAAAATACCATCAGGAATATTAAAAGTTTGTAACAGTAAGTTAGATAAGAACTGAAGTAGTTGTTCAATAAAGATGGAATTTTCATCAACTGAAGTGCATAAAGGTAGGTGAAGGAAAATATGTTTAAATGATTTTTAAACGCAAATATACGCAGTACTGATGATTACCTATTGTGCAAGGTAAATAACAATTGTACGTAGAAACCTGGGTTCAAAAGAGTAGTATAGCCTGGGCACAGATCTTTAAAATGTAAGAAAATATGTCTTATTATAATAGAACAAATGAGATCACCATGTTAGTGACTGCAAGAACAGAAAAAATCAAAAAATCTAAAAATTTAATGACAGTCCTGCTATAGTAAGTAATCATGCAAACAAGACTTGAAGCATCCAGAAAACACACTGAGAATTGCGGACAGTGAGCTGTGAGAATGAAAGAAAAGATTAGCATATAGGAAACAAGTGGACAAACGGGCAATTTATCAACATGTATGATGAATAATCGAGATGTTTACTGTATAAAAACAGAAAATGTTTTACTTTTTCTAAATCAAAGTATAAACATAAATAAATACATAACAATTCCTACATTTACTGAAATGCTATTAATAGGTAAAAATTAAATACATTTTGAGAGTTAGTCTTTAGACTTCACAAGGTAAAGGATTTGCAAGGGAAAAAAATCTATGTCTCTTTGCTACTGATAAAATTGTATTGGGGAATGTGATATACAAAGGAGATATTTAGCTAGAGCAGTGGGGAGGAATGGCTAGTATGTTCATTGAAAATAGGCAAGGATCAGAATATGAAATTTTACAAATAAGTGATACCATGTGAACATAATTTCCCATTGTTTTATTTTTCTCCTTCTATTATCATAGTACCATGGACAGTGACTCACTCACACCAACTGTTCAGTACAGTCTGTGGATTAATCTGAAAGATTAAAAAAAAAATCCACATGATTTAGAAAGGTCAGCTTTATAACAAGGCTTTTTTTTTACATTGCTAATTAAAATAAGATATTTGACTTGATTTCTAGGATTCTACAAAACATGAAGTATAATGGAAAGAAAAATTAGAATAGAAAGAAAACAAAATGTAGTAATATGATACTAAGTATAGAAAACTTGGGCACTTTAGTCAGCTAATTTAATATTTCTGGAGCTTGGTGCATTCACTGAAAAATGATTAAAAGAGAGAGTTAAATAAATGTATCAAAAGTGTTCTCATGCCCTAATTTTATTTTATTTAATTTGCCTCAGATTGACACAAACACAATGCACCAGTAACAAATTCTCAGTGTTCCCAATTTCATCTCAAATCCAACAGAATGTCTCCTGTAAATGCTTGTCTTCACATATGGATAATTGCATAACTATCATCCAAATAAAGGAAGAGTCAAAGACAAATAACTGGGCAATGTAGAAATTTAATATTTCATATTAGAAAGAGAGGCATAATGACTGCCTTGTATAATAAGTTACTGCATAAGTATTCATGTTGTCTCTGTAATTTTCCTCTGTCTATGCATATGCTGAATTATACTCTTAAGCCTCCTCTACTCAGGTTCTCTCTCAAATGACTGCCAAATTTTATGTGTGTCAAAAAAATCACACAAAACATATTTTAACTCTACTTGTTACTGGTGAGAATACTACTCACCTCCAAAACCTCCCTGTAGATGTTTTTATCTATGTCTCTTAGACTAGAATTGTATAATGCTTTTTATATACATGACAATCATTTGGTAGAGGAATTGAATTACCATTATATCTTTTTCTGAGTGAAGTTGAGGCATCTAAACTCTGAAATACATGATTATTTCTTTAGTATATCTACTGCATAGGCAAATAAATTAAAAATAGCTCTCAGGTATATATTCACTGACTTAAAGGAAAATACTGGATTCATTCTACATACTTTTCTGTTGTCACATTGAAAATGATTGACATGTTTGAGTACTTTTCAATGACATATTACTTAAGAAATTAGCTTTGTCACAATAGGAAGTCTTGTACTCCCCTTTTATTCATGGTTTGTCTAACTTAAAAGGATTAGCAATAAGTTATGGGAAGATTTACATAATTCTAAAATAATAAGTGGCAAGTAATTATTTTAGTGCAGTGCTTAAGATGTTGATTCCATTAATCCATTGTTATCAATAACTGTACCTTAAACAATTTAAGATGAGCTGCCTGCAAAATATTAATGAATAATACATAGAACATGCAGTCAATTCCTTAGCTTATAGTTCTACATTTTGCCCTCAGAAATATTTTTTCACTTGTTACCATTTTTATGTTTTTATCCTAAATAATTACATATATTTTTATTCTAATATTAATCTATTACATGTGATATAAGCATGCTATTATACCAATTTTAAAATTTAATGTATCAAAATTAAATTAAATGTATCAAATTCATTAATGCATCCAAAAGCCTTCTGTAAACTTCAAATTTCAAATCTTATTAATTTCTAATTGATTGGTAAGTTTTATCCAGAGCTACTAAGTAAATTAAATATCAAGAATAATACTTTCTAAATAAATCTCTTGAAAATTCTTATATTACATTCTTTTTTGTAATTAAGTCTCATTTTTTTATTTATGTATCCCTTTGTTCAAACTTCTTAATAGACTCAATAATAATGTTTTCATTTTTAATACCAATAACCCTAAATCTATAATACAGAAATTATAAACGATTTTCCTAAAATAATGATTTTATCATTTGTCAAAAGTATATATTCTAATTTCTAACTGAAAATAAGTAGTTCCTGAATACCACAAAATTTTTCAGATAACACACACAGAAGAATAATAGTCTCATAAAATCGCATTCTTTATCCCTGAGCTTGTATAATGGCATTGGCTGTTATTAACCTACTTATATAAAAACTCATGAACAAACATGTCACCAGATTTGCAACCTCAAACTGGAGACTGAAAACGAAGTCACCTTGTGTTTAATAGCAAACTCTATACATTACTTAGTCAGAAAAATGTGATTAATATAGCAAATGTCAGTCTTTCCCCTCTGGGTATGACATAACTCTGTCTATCTCTTCACAAATATATTCCATGTGTGATGGTGATCCAGTTTTCGACAGAACACACCAGGAATACATTATGGTCTTTGTTCAAGGGAAATAAATAGTCAGACTTATTCAATCACAGAAAGTGCTGGTTTATATTTCCAAGTACCATGTGCCATTTTATAGGGGCATCTAATATTTGCACATCCAGTATCATAATTGTCCTGTGAAGAAAACAAAAAATAAAAAAAATTATTCATTGAGATTTAAATGACAGTTAATGGACTGTAAGTATTAGACCTCAGAAATGCATTATAAAGAATTGATTTGAATTTCTGCTGTGAAATTATTGATTTATTTAGTTAAAATAAATTCTGAAGATTTTTTTCAGCTCTGCAGAATTTAGATAGTGTTTCATCTCCCATGTGAAAGTCTAAAGTCAAGGAGCAATGGCTTTGAGACCACAACAACAATCTTCTCATTGGAGAAAAAATTTAATTTTTTGCAGCTATAAAATATAGGATAAAGGATAAAGAGTGAAAATGTCTAAAGATCATTTAGAATCTAGGTATACATTAAATATTCATTAATGCAGTTAATACATGCACATTATATTTATGACAGACTACAGGTAAAGTCTGAAAAATAATCACTGCTATCCTTGACAAAAAATCTATGCTATAAATAAAATGTTAATTAGAAAATATCAATTTGATATTGCATATATATTACATGTAATAACAGTGAAAAGAAATCTAAAATAATTTATGCTATTAGAGAAACATTGATATAGTTGTCATTTCTGTCTACACATCAATGTCCAAAATACTGTTGCAATGACTTTAGTGTAAAGTAAAAAAAGGGGCTATTTTAGCAATCAATGTAGAAAAAAATTCTCATTCCTAACCATGACAAGAATCACACATGGAAGTTGACATTTTGTTTTTCTGATTAAAAAAAATATGATGTGGCAAAGCAGAATAATTCTATCTATCCAGGGTTATTTATTCTAAGAATAATAATAATGAAGGTCTACAAACTAGAAGACAAAAAATTATCATATGAGTATTCTATGAAATACACAAGATGAAAAATTATTACAAATAATGATAAATTCTTATCCCTTTTTTTCTTTTTCATTTATTGAAGTTATTGGATATAAGAGCATGAAATTCCAAAAATATGGGTATTGACATTATTATAAAAGAAATGAAAATAAAGTGAAAGGGAAGAATTATTAGTATTGAAAAAAGTTAAATAATTTGTGTGAATAGAAAATACTGCAAACAACCACAAAATAAGAGCTCAGCAAAGTTCTTACCACATACACAGGAAGATCTGATTTTAAATCTCCAGTAACAGCACAAAAATCTAGATGTATGTGCCTGTATCCTAGAGCTAAGAAGGTAGAAATGAGAGGCTTCCTTGAGCTCTCTGGCCAGTTATTCTTGCCTAGTCAGATAGCTACAATCTTGTTTCAAAATATAAGGTAGAAAGTACAAGAGTGATACATGACATTGGCTTCTTTTCTACATATAAACATGCATCTTCACATATATTTGCACAAACATGACCATGTACACATGCATCTGCTACATACAAAAGAACAAATAACATTTTAGATAAGGAGCATGAAGATAACAAAATATAAATAATGTGTGATGTGTTAGATAAACCATCTAATTCACAAATAAAAATATTAAAGACAACACATTAACAATATTTTTGTCAGTAAAGGAAAAAATAATGTATTAAGTTGAGATACAATATTGTGCTACTGAAAAAATATTCATTGAATTATTTTTTTAAAAATTGTCATTAATACATATTTGGCATAAAATATTATAGTTTCAACATTTAGAAGTCTTTTCATTTTTCAGAACAACATGTACTAAGAATAAAAGAGAGGTCATGAAGCATTGGGAAAGAAGTCAGACTGGCAGAGTTCTTTACATGTTTATATGTGCATTAGGGTTTTTTACAGGAACATAAACAATAAAACTATGTGTATTAAAATAAGATTCACTAGATTGTCAGACACTGTCTTGTTTGTGTAGTCCAACAATTAAAGATGTTCATACTGAGAGACTGATACAGTAGCTGCTCAGTCACTCAAGCCAGGTGCCTCAGCAGTCCCAGTGTAGATCTGAAGGCCTGGACAGATCCTGGAGAGCTGCTGGTTGGTCTGCAGTGGAAGACCAGAGGAGCTTGGTTGTCACGTAACTAGAGGATGACAATTACAGGGATAACAGCAGCAGCAGGGTATAGGAATTTGCCGGTGAGATGCAAAGTCAAGTGCATCAATATCAAATGATTTCCCTTTGTGACCGTATCATATGTGGTGCAACAACAGGAGATGCCACCCATCTTTGGGGTGCACATTCCAATTTTGATTGGTCTAGTCAAAATAAGAATCCTTCACAGCTGTGCCCAGAATCTTGGCTATTAGTTGGTTCTCAGTCCAGTTAAATTTACAATCAAGATTAGCTACCATTCCATAAATATTATAGCACAAGGATAAAGGTTTTCAGATAAAAAATATGGTGTACTACTTTTAGGCTCAGTTTACAATAGAAAGTTATGATACAGAGAGTGCTACACTAGAAATAAGTCGAAATTATATTTTTTCCACAAGAGTGCATGTGATAAAGTTCAATCTAGCATGAAATTTCAGGAATCATGACATAGTCTACCTTACTTAGCTTCTTTGGTGCTGCCACAATTTCTGCCCAACTGACTATAGGAAAAGACCCCGGCAGTAAAAATGGCAGGCTTTGCCAGCTTTTGAATCTTTGTTGTAGCTACTCAAACATGCTGCTATTGTCTACCTCAATCATGAACAATGCTTAACCAGACGGGCCTGACTATGAAACACTAAAACTTTATTAAAACAGCTGGTTGGATATTGTTTGTCAAAAAATTAGCAAGACGTCATCTACTTATTTAGATATATAGTAAGGATTACTGGAGTGGAATTCTCAGTTTCTCAAAAGAACCCAAAGATTTACAAGTAAGAAATATACTTGGTTTTAATATAAGATTTTTTACCTATATTAAAGGTTAACATAACTTAGTTTGTTATAAAAATGAATGTATTGCTATGAAACTTTTATAATACAAATTGTCTTTAAATTTGATGATAAATTTTTCTAAGTAATTCCAACACTCATAACTAAATAACATGTGTACATCAAAAATGAATGATTAAAAGGCTCACAACAGTGAAAATGTTAAAAATAAAATTAAGCCTTCCTGTGGATGACAAACCACACAATGACTCTTTAGCAGCAACATTTTGTAAATTATTTTGTTGTTGTTTTGATAAAATACAATGACCAAGACAAGTTACAATATGAAGAGATTGTTATATTTAGTTTATGGTCCTAAATAGAGAATCCATAATGATAGAGGAACTATGGCAACAGGAAAATGTAGCAAAATGCTGAAGGATCACATCTTCAACTAGAATCAGGAAGCAAAGAGAACTAGAAGTGAGACCGTTCTATAGCTCTCAGCCCACTCCTATGATAAAGAGCAAGACTCTACCTTCCCCAAATTCTATAACCAGAGTCACTAACTGGGGAGTATGCATTCAAGTATACAAGCATATCCTGAATATTTCTTATTCAAACAGCTACACTCATGAAAAACTAAATTTTTAGAAATGTCTGCAGATAAAAAGAATTAAAATTGAAGAGGAATATGTTAAGAACCATAGTTTTAAATGCTTTTCCTTTAGCTCAACATTGGGAAGGCGTGTACCTAGAAGAGTATCAGTGCAGGTAGCTGTGATTCTTTTCTTCATGAATTTACCATCAATACTCTGAGTATTTTCATTAGTGTGGGTTACTGAATGATTCTCAGTCTGAAACGTTTTTATCTGCTATTGACAATGTTTTCTATGTATAATGTAACTTTATTAACTATTCATTTTTCTTATGAATAAAGTCTCATTTTTTTAATCCATGTATCCCTTTGTTCAGACTCCCTTCCCCCTCATGACCCTCCTAGTCATTCTCTCTTCCCTACATCTCCACATCTCCTCCCCAGCAAGGGCAAGAGGGCCTAAGGTCCCAAGGTGGCTTAGTTCAGCATCCACTACAGGCAATTCTGCTTTCCTCATCTCAACATTAAGACTGGGTCAAGTGTACCTCTGGAAGAAATGGGCTCTAAGGTGCCAGTCCAAGATGAGTCAGATCCCAAGATGTTCAGTGGTTGTGGTTTGCAGCTTGGGAATGATTTGCTTTTTGTTTAAAGTCCACTAATGTGTGAGTACATCCTTTGCTTATCTTTTTGGGTTTGAGATACCTTGCTCAGGAGGATATTCTCCAAATCCATCCACTTGCCTACAAATTTTAGGGTATTATTTTTTTATGACTGCTTAGTAGTTCTCCATTGTGTAGATGTACCACAGTTTGTTAGTCTATTCTTCAGTAGAGGGGCATGTAGGTTGTTTCCTGGTTCTTGCTGTTACAAATAATGCTTCTATGTACATAGTTGGGCTAATGCTTTTGGAGTGCGAATGTGCTCAAAACTAAAAAGGGAATTCTCAGCAGAAGAATTACAAATGGCTGAAAGGCACTAGAAACTGTACAACATCTTTAGCCATCAGGGAAATGCAAATCAAAACAATTTTGAGATACCACCTTACACCTGTCAGATTAGCTAAGATAAAAGACACAGATGACAGCCTATGCTGGAGAGGATGAGGAGCAAGGGGAACACTCCTCCATTGTTGGTGGGAGTGTAAGCTTGTCAAGCTACTCAGGAATGCAGTATGGTGGTTTCTCAGAAAACTGGCAATCACTCTCCCCAAGGATCCAGCAATACAATTTTTATCACATCAAAACATACACTAGGCAGAATCCCAGCGCTCTCTGGGGCAGGGGCAGGTGGACGCTGTCCCTGACCACTTCCACAGCTCCTGCTGAGGGAAACCCCGCCACGACCTCGAACTGAGAAAAGCAACTGCTGGGGTCTCCGAGGGGCGGATTCGGACCCCGCCCAGAGGTCAGGAGGGGGCTAGAGGCCTCAGTGCCTTTATCCCAGCCTGGGAGG
>PVIH01020038.1:0-33632 GCA_004025045.1 Sigmodon hispidus | reverse complement strand
TCAAATTCAAAAATTAAAAAACAATACTCTCTTTAGCCTTCAATAATACTAATATAACATATAAAAAATTAATCATGCCATTAAAGATCAAAAATATAGCCTTAAACAAATAAATTCAATCTACACTTAATACTAAATATCTACACCATAATAAAAAAAATTAAATAAGTCAAGCCATTACTAATACTAAAATAAAAAATCAAGACATTATCTACTTCAATTATAATAAGCCAGGCCATATAAAAAAATTATAAACAAAACATACATAAAAACTTTTCCAATCACAAAAATAACTTAAACAAAAAGCCACTACTTTCTAAACTATATAAAAAATATAAAAAAACAAACATTAAACAAAAAATATAAATCTATAAAAAACAAAAATAACAAACTTTTACCATCAAAAAACATAACTCGGGGCTTCTCCAGGGAAGCCCCCAAAAATCAAACCTCCAAGCCAAAAAAAAAAATCAATCATATCCAATCACAATAAAAAACAATGTCCTCAAAACAAATAACAAATCCCAAGCCTAAAACAATAAATCATATAACCATAGACAATACATTGCCCTTACAAAAAAATTAATAATATCCAACAAACCAATAAAACACATATTTTAACAAACCTCCACAAATAAACAAAAACCAAAATTAGCAATAAAAATAAACAATATTTTTATACAAAACTTAGTCAACACAAAAACTAATGTTTCAATCATAACTCAACAAACCTAACACCCCAAATATCCTCTAAAAAATAAATATTCAATTTTTAAATATTAAAACATTGTCTCAAATAAAACAAAATATAAAATGACTAAAATACATAAACCCAAAAGAAACCAAAAAGAAATTAAAGCCGTACATAGCCAACATAACAATAAACTTATAAAATCATAATCTCCTACAACAATAAAACACTCAAATTAAAATTCCTCTGAGCCTACATACTAACCAAAAAACTAATCATAACCTTAAAAATAATACCTCAAAAGACTACATTAAACAACCGTCAGTCATTCAAATTACACAAAAACACAGTCTTAAATCTACAAACACCCTTAAGTCACTAACAGCCCTACCTTTAAAATAGTTAACAAATAAACCTATTTAAGTCCAACAATGGCCTTTAACAAAAAAAAATTACTAGCCATAAAACAATTAATATAGAAACAATTACAAAATCAACATATTAAAAAATCAACCAGCCCATAAAATTCCCCTATGTTTCATAATCAAAAAAAAAAAATTTAAAAAATAAAAAATTATAACATATTTAAAAACAATTAATAAAATAATTCAGCCCTTAAACACCCTACAATCTAATATACCTTTACCTTCTTTACTACCTAAAAGATAACCTATAATAATTATTAATCTAAAAAACTATTTTTACAATACCTGTACAAAAACAAAACAAAAAAAATTTACTTTCACTATACCTAATTTTAGTAATTCATACCTAATAAAAAATACCAATAAAAAGTCCTTCCACAAAAAATATTAACATATATAGAGAGTATTAGAGGGAAAACTCCAACCCAAGGACCCCAGATACACACATGAAACCATAAACAATCAATAATTCCACAGAATATTACTCCAGAGAAAGGAAATACAAACAAATTACCACCAAAAATGGCAGGAAATATCAATCAATGTTCCCAAATATCCCTTAATATCAATGGACTCCACTCTCCTATAAAATGTCACACACTAACAAGATGGATAAAACAACAGACGCCATCCTTCTGTTGCCTACAAGAAATATACACCTCAACTGCAGTGACAGACACAGGCTTAGAGTAAAGGGTTGGGAAAAGATTTTCCAGTCAAATGGTCCTAAGAAACAAGCAGGGGTGGCAATCCTAATATCTAAAAAGGTAGACTTGAAGCTAAAACAATTAAAAGGGTCCAAGGTGGTCATTACGTATTAATCACAGAAAAAATTGGTCAAAAGGAGATTTCAATTCTGAATATTTATGCCCCTAATATAAGGGCACCTACTTATGTAAAAGAAACACTGCCAGAGCTCAAATCCTATATCAATTCACACACCCTAATAGTGGGAGACTTCAATACTTCACTTTCAACCCTGGATAGGTCAATCAGACAGAGCCTCAACAGAGAAATAAGGAGTCTAAAAGAGGTTATGATGCAAATTGATTTAATAGATATCTACAGAAGCTTCCATCCAAATGCAAACGAATATACATATTTCTCAGATCCTCATGGAACTTTCTCCAAAATTGACCACATAATTTGTCATAAAGCAAATATCAACAGATACAAAAAATGGAAATTATTCCTTGTAACATACCGGACCAACAGGGCCTAAATTTAGAGGTCAACAACATCAAAAATCAATGAAAGCCTACCAACTCATGGAAACTCAACATCACTCAGCTGAACCATTCTGGGTCAAGGAAGAAATTAAGAAAGAAATCAAAGTCTTCCTAGAATTTAATGAAAATGAATCCACAACATACCCAAACTTGTGGGACACAATGAAAGCAGTCTTAAGAGGAAAATTCATAGCACTAGATGCCTACATGAAAATCTTAGAGAAATCCCACACTAGAGACCTAACAGCTCATCTGAAAGCCTTAGAATAATTAGAAGCAAACTCACCTTGAACGCGTAGAGGGCAGGTAATAATTAAACTTAGAGCTGAAATCAATACAATTGAAACAAAAAGAACAATACAAAGAATCAATGAATCTAAGAGTTGGTTCTTTGAGAAAATCAACAAGATAGATAAGCCCTTAACCAAACTAATCAAAAAACAGAGAGTATTCAAATCAACAAAATCAGAAATAAAAAGGGGGACATAACAACAGACCCCCAGGAAATCCAGAGAATTATCAGATCATACTTTGAAAATCTGTATTCCACAAAAATGGAAAACCTAGAAGAAATGGACAGCTTTCTGGACAGGGAGAGTCTATTCTATAAAGCAACAGGAATTTTTATGATGTGTGTATTTATTCTGTTTAAGTAGTTGTAACACATTTCCTTTCTAAAAATGTATGATATTACAAAAACATTTGTAATATGCAAATATGTTAATAAGATAGCTGCTAAGTAATATATTGTACAAATGCATGTGTGTAATTAAAAATTAAATATCAATCTTTTCCTATAATGTGAAAGACTGCTATTAAAGTACAGGAAGAACACAGGGCAAAGTGGTTTCATATAGTCAATGGGATCCTAAGTCGTCCTAGTCTCCTACACTGAAATTTTAAGGGATTTGGTTATGTTTTATTATTAGAATCATTTTTCTTTTCAAAAATATACTGATATCCCAATTTCATTTTTTTGGAGGGGTAAGAAGAAATAATATGATACTAAAAAGTATAATTATGACTATGTTTAAAAATATTCTATCCTATAAAACCATCTATAATAATCAGCGTTTATGTTTATCAACAATCATACACATAAGTGGATTCTGAGGTACAACTCATACTAGCTATTTGAAATAAACTTTCCAATTGAACAATCTTGCTATAGTTAGTACAATTTTATAAATATATTCTTGTATAAATATACATACATGTATGTTCTCACAGCCATGCAGAATTTCATTTCCTATGCATATTACTGATGATTCAAAATATGTTGTAAATACATCACAATTTACATAGTTGCAAACCTTTTTTTCAAAAATTTAATACTTACTGAAAGTTAAAACCATTTGAACACATAAGGTTAGATATTTTGTACATTTTTATTTGTAGGAATATATACTGCTATTAATTTTTATTGTTGTCAAAGTATGTATTTTGAAAACAATTAAGCATGGATAAATTTGCTCTATAACTTCGTTCTTTTTATAATCAAAAAGAATGCTTATTAAAAACATCCAACGTATTGAGGTTCTAACCACCTTAGAAAGTGGCATATGGCAACCCAGAGAGAAGCTTGCAGGCTCATTTTAAGCAGTGTTTGGAGAATTCCAGGGAGGAGAGGTTAGTCTAGGGGCTGATTGGTCAGTTTAAACAAAGAGTTTACTGGCTGTTATAGGATTGGTAGGTAGCGCTAATAGTTAGGTACTTTCTAGCAGCAGGATAGAAAAAGTTATCTTTAGCTAACAGAAGGCTGTGGAGCACCTGCAGATTGGTTGCCTCTGAGTTATGATTTTCCAAGAACTTCTTGATCAGTTACAACCAGCTCCAGTACACCAAACCTAGGCTGGTCTCTGGCAGGGCTACTAGGAGCATGGAATGGCCTTGGTCTGGATTCCTGGCTCTATCACATACATCCATAGAGACAAAATACACATAAAGTTTAAACAATTTCTTAAAGAAATAATTGAAGATGTTATTTTGAACATTTACAATAAATGCAACACTCACTACTCTTGAGAAAATCGGAGCAGTCTTTCCTAAAGTGCTATGTTGACCTTATATAGAAATAAATTCACAGAGATGTTCCTTTGGTCTTCAATGCCTAACTTCAAACTAGATCATGTGATCATGGTCAGTAAGTGTTCTACAATCTGGACCAATTTAAAGCCAACATTGCTTATTGGAGCTTCAGAACCTTGGAGTTCGTTGTAGTTTAGTTGTCCGAATAACATTGAGACCACAGCAGTATTATCTAACTTAATAGGGTACAATTAAAAACATAGTCTACAGTCCAGAACCAACAATTCCAAGATCCGAGTTTTACTTTATGAAGTTCGATGTACATTAAAATGGTTGACGTAAGTAGTTAATCAATTTACTGTTTACAAGTTAATCTTTTTGCAGGGCCAGACTCAATAACAGAAAACTTTTAATTGAATGACACTAGTTGTTAACAGTGCTTGGCAGTTATGTTTGCTGTTTCGAGTTCACATGCTTCTTTATATTGAACTGAATTATGAAAAAGTGAGCTGTCCTCTGTCTCTGGGTCCATCATTTTCCTGCCAGCAGAGTTGTCACCGGGTCTCCTGCACCCAGATCTCTGCCTCTGTGGCTCCATCTCCATAACTACTTTCAATGCGGAAAATTATGGAATATTTTTAGCTTGTTTATGTTGTTTGTTTTTTAAATCATAAAATTTAGATTTTTCATTAGGAGTATAAATTAGTTCAGCCATTATGAAATACAGCATGGTGGTTTCTTAGAAAACTGGGAATCTCTTATATTTATGATTGTGAGCCCAGCAGATGTACTCACTCATTAGTGAACAATTTTTTTTTAAAAAAAAAGATGTCATTGTAAAAAAGATCTCAAGTCTAGAACATAGTTAAATGAATCAGTGCTTCACTTTTGCATTGATGGCATCTGGCAGGGATGTGGTTTAAGAAGGTCTTGTTTTGTTTAATGTGTTGGTCACAGGGTGTTTAATTATACCCAGCAGATAATTGAACAGCTTGAATGGCCTTATTTTGTAAACGGAGAGATCATAGAGGGTATGAAACTGAAAGGACTAATAACTGAGTTTGATTAGGTGTTTGTTGTCAAATCACCAAATAATAAAAGAAAAGGAAAAAAGAAATATTATAACTAATATCAGGGTTTCACTGGCTTGAAAACTTTTAAAGGCTTTGTTTAATTTTAAGGTTTTTTTGTCTCCTTTTTTTTCCTTCTTTATTTATTTTGTATTTACCAAGAAAAACAGTAAAATGAATTTAAAATGTTGATAAGTTAACAATAACTATGAAGAAGATAAAAATCATAAGTATGACTTATCAAGGGTGATAATGCATTAAGATTACTACACATATATTTACTTTGTGTTCAGCTTTCCCTCTGAATTTTTTTTCCATCCCTGTATATCCTTATTCAAGGTCCCTTCCCCCTCCCACCACATCTTGTCATTTTTCTTCTCTGAAACTCCCCATCCCCTCCCTGGGAAGGGAGCAGACAGTCCTATGGTCCCACTGACCCAATAATGCTTGGATCAGTCTCCACTCCTGGCCAAATTAAGTTTTGTCCCCCCTCCCTCAAGAGTGAGTCTGGTGTTCCTATAGTTGGAGTGGGATAGGAAGGGTCAGTCCAGGTTGTTTCTGATTCCATGCTGTTCAGTGGTTGAGGTTTTCTGCTTGGGCATGTTTGGCTTTTTACCTTGTTTGTTTGTTTAGAGACCACTAGTGAGTGAGTACATCCCCTGCTTATCTCTCTGAGTTTGTGATACCTCGCTCAGGAGGATATTCTCCAAATCCATCCATTTGCCTGCAAATTTTAGGATATCATTGTTTCTTACTGCTGAGTAGTATTCCATTGTGTAGATGTACCACAGTTTGTTAATCCATTCTTCAGTTGAGGGACACTTAGGTTGTTTCCAGGTACTTGCTATTACAAATAATGCTGCTATGAACATAGTTGAGCTAATACCTTTGGAGTGTGAATATGCCTCTTTAGGGTATACATCCAGAAGTGGTATTGCTGGGTCCTTGGGGAGACTGATTCTCAATTTTCTCAGAAACCACCATATTTCATTCCAAAGTAGCTGAACAAGCTTACACTCCCACCAAAAATGGAGGAGTGTTCCCCTTGCTCCACATCCTCTCCAACATAAGCTGTCATCTGTGCCTTTTATCTTAGCCAATCTAACAGGTGTTAGGTGGTATCTCAAAGTTGTTTTGATTTGCATCTCTCTGATGGTTAAAGATGATGAGCACTTTTTCAGTTGCCTTTCAGCCATTCATAGTTCCTCTGCTGAGAATTCCATTTTTAGATCTGTACCCCATTTTTTGATTGGGTTATTCAAGGTTTTGGGCTCTAGATTTGTGAGCTCTTTATATATCTTAGTTTTATGGAATTATATATGTACCTGTCTTAGGTTTTCTAAGTTGCAGTAGAATTCTGTAGTAAGCCCATATTTTCTTGTGTTTGTTTCTGTTATTGTTGTCTTTTATTTTTAGTATAGAGTATTTTGTTAGTATTTTAAACATGTTCCAAAGTATGCATTTGTTAAAATCATTCAATTAATTTAGGTCTAATTTTGCTATAAAAACTCACCAGTTTTTTTTTCAGATTATTCAATTTATTTAAAAAAATTTGTAATGTATGTCCTTACAATTTTCTGGAATTTCATTCATATCTGTTATAATGTTTGCCTTTCAATTTCTAGTTTTATTGAAAAAAAGTCTTCCTTTTTTTTGTTTAATTTGGTTAAGAATTTGCCAGTCAAGTTTTATCCTTAAAAAAAGACACAATATGACTTTTAGAGTATTTGGTTACAAATTGTTGTTGATTATGGTTAGAAAAAAGCTGAAAAAGGGAGATTAGATTCAGGGTTCTTGTTTGAAAAGAAAAAAAGAGATTCCATTAAGAAAGAATATAAAGGTAGATTACTGAATCTACTTACTAGTGTTAAATGTTTTATAATAAATTTAATTTTCTATATTGTTCATATTAAAAAGTTGTGATTAATTTGTTACTGTACAAGATTTTCTATTCTTATTCAAGGTATTGTACCTGTATAGTTCATCTAACAATGCAATAGGAATTGTGATTCCTTGAAAGTTACTATCACCAACTAATTAGCATGTAAAGAAGTGCAAATTAGTAAGTACTTAGATGTTTCAATCATAGTCATATTAGATATGTTTTCCAGATTAAACAGAAATATATTTTTGATGGACAGGTTTTATTGAAATTCTTCAGAGATCTACAGTTTGAGCAGTTTAAGATATTTTAGTGGGGCTGGAGAGATGGCTCAGCGGTTAAGAGCACCGTCTCCTCTTCCAGAGGACCTGGGTTCGATTCCCAGCACCCACATGGCAGCTAACAACTGTCTGTAGTTCCAGTTCCAGGCAAACGCCAAGGCAAATAAATAAATAAAATAAAATTAAAAAAAAAAGATATTTTAGTAACGTAGTATTTGTTTTTTATGACAATGAGATGTTGTTCCTGACAGCACCAATCTACTTAAGAGGAGAATATGGAAATCAAAGAAATTTCATATGATGTTGACCCTCTTTGGGACAAATGTTAGCCACTGGTAATGAAATATCCTTGCCTTGACTAATGACAGTTTAATGTCTAAATAGATAAACAGGACACACACAAAAAGAACTGTGAAATTTTGCTAGGACAAGGTAGGAAGATCTTTCAGAATATTCAATTTCACAGAAATGTCTGTTAGATATGCCAGGCCTGTAGGCCTAAGATGGATGTTCCAATGCTGCACAAAACCCTAGGGTGACTGTACAGGCAGCAATTGTTTCAATTTTTAATTTTTTTGGAAGGTGCTTGCTTGAATGTCCTGTTTATATAATTAATATTATTTTCCTTTGGGTCTCTGAGGGAGTTGAAAATGATATAGTTATAGTTATAGTTTTCTAGTGACAGTTTAGAAAAGAAACTCAGAGTCTAAAGAATATAGGTTTGAGAGTAGTTTTCAGTAAGTAATGCAAGTTAGATAGAAGGGGGAGATTATAAAAGTGGGTATGAAACTGAGAAGACTGATAACTGAGTTTGATGGGGTGCATAATGTAAAATCATCAAATAATAAATAAATAATGGAAAAATAATTGACAAAAAAGAGAAAGTGAATGAGGTATAATCTATTGGGCTCACCAAAATAGGATAAATAATAAAATATATTTTGAATTTCTCAGTTGTTAATGAACTGGATATTGCTCTTGTAATTATTGCTTTTATATATGCATATAATTTTTGAACCTATTGTATATCATTTTTCTATGTTAGTTATAGCATTTATTTTGCTGCAAAAGGGAATATGTGGTTATATATTATAAATTCAATAACATTAGTCTACAATATTACAGAACAATAACACACAGTCAAACCATGAAAGTAATAGAGTGGTGACTCATGTATTTAATCCCATAACACAGGAGACAGAGATCTTTCTGGATTTCTGTGAATTTAAGGCCTGACAGCCACGCAGCAGTAGCTTACACCATTACTCCCAAGTCTAAAATTACAATACAGATTTGATCCAAGAACAAAAACAACATGATGGGGAAGACATATAAGTCAGGAGTAGTCAGAAATTTATTCATTCTATAGATGTGCCCAATCAGGTTGAGGACCCTTGAAGATATCACTTACCCTGCTCAGCTTGAGAAGTTGCCTGGTTGAGAACTGACTGTGGTTTGTTTTTTCTTTCTGATTTTCTAGGCTTTTTTCCCCAATATCTAGCTCTAGGATTTCATTATATACTAAAAAGACTTCACACAATAACCTGAGATAGGCTCCAATCTATGTGTATAGCAGAATATCATTAGATATCATTAAATTGACATTTTCTTCCTCCAGCTGTATTTGGTTATATTTTACAACTCTGATTCATTCAGCCTGTACATTTTGGCACTCTATGCACTGTCAGGGGTCAGCTAACTCTCTAAGCAGAAAGTTTAGGCTAGATGTGTCATTAGATGGCCACACCTTCAATTTTAAGGCCACCTTAAGTCTTAGCTGAGATTCTCTTGTGCTAGGTTTTCAGCTGATGACAGATGTTCACCATTTTTAGTAGTCCTTTTCAGTACTTTCGCCTTCTGTCCTACCACAACCTAATCATTCATGTTTCCTTGTACACCTAAACAAAGTCTATTATGTCTTCTATTTTTTTTCTTTTGTAAAGATGCAAATGTCTCCACTGATCTCTCCTTGTTACCTAGCCTCACTGGGTTTTTGGATTGTAGCATAGTTATCAATTTATTTTACAGCTAATATCTTCTCAGTGAGTATATACCATGTTTGTCTTTCTTTCAAGAGTATTTAACAAATTCAGAGAAAATACTCTATTATTTATTTTATTTTTGTGATTACACAGTGTTGTACCTAATACAGTTTTCTATTTTAACTTGCATTACCAAAACTATGGTTTTATGTCTCTCAACCTTATATGTTTACTTCTCTTTAACGACTATTTTTCTAAATCCATTAACAACAAAAACTATAATTATAGCTATAAATCTTCAACTCTATTAGAGACCAGATAAGAAAATATCATTATCTGAGTAAGTAAGGAATTGCAATCAAGGGACTTCCAAAAAAGTGAGAAATGACAGAAAGAGCCGACTGATCAGACAGTCACCAAAGGTTCCTCTGTAACCTTGGGAACATTCATATTTAGCCTACAGGCTTAGCATACCTGTCAGACTTACCTGTGAAGCAAGATATTCTGAAGGGCCTTTCTACCTTGTCTTGGCCAATTTCAGTAATCCTTTTTATTGTGTAATCCTGTCTAATTTGGATATTATGCTATCAGCAGTCAAGGCAAGGGCATTTTCTTTCCCAGTGGCTAAAATTTTCCATAAAAAAATAAATTCCATATGGAATTTCTTCAATTCTCATAATATTCTCTGAAGTAGATTGGTGCTACTAGTAGGCATGTCTTATTTTCATAAAAAAGAAGCTATGTTATTAAAACATTTTAAGTGACACATTAAGTAGATATCAAAAGTGTCTGCATATCACTTGCCTGTCTAAAATATATCTCTGACATAGAAAACATACTTAACATAAATATACATTTAATTTAAATAGGTGAAAAACTACTAATAAACTTTTCTTTATTATCCTAAATAGTTTGCAATGACAACTTTCAATAACTAATGACTTGGATCACATTGTTAAATGAGATGTATAGGTACAGTACTTTGAACAAAAGTAGAAATGCATGTATAGTGTGTTCTAACAAAAATAGTTTTAAACTTGTGTCAATAGAAAAAATTTGTATAAAATATACAAAATCAAATTGAATGTAAAATATTGAAAACTGAAAGTTGCTTTTCAAGAGTGTATTCTAATTGCTCTAAAGCCTTAAGCTGTGCTGTTAGGTCTCTTGCATGAGATTTCCCTTGGCTATTTACATAGGCATCTAGTGCTATGAATTATTCTCTTAACACTGCTTTTATTGTGTCCCATAAGGTTGACTATGTTGTGGATTCATTTTCATTAAATTCTAGGAAGTCTTAACTTCTTTCTTGAGCCAGAGGTGGTTGAATGAAGAGATGTTTAGTTTCCATGAGTTTGTAGACTTTCTGTGACTTTTGCTGTTGAATTCCAACTTTAGACCATGGTGGTCTGATATGAAAGAAGGGGTTATTTCTATTTTTTTGTATCTAATGATATTTGCTTTATGACCAAATATGTGGTCAGTTTTAGAGAAAGCTCTATGAGGTGCTGAGAAATATATTTATGCCTTTTGGTTTGGGTGAAAAGTTCAGGAAATGTCTATTAAGTCCACTTGGGTAATAACATCTGTTAGACCCCTTATTTCTCAGCTGAGTTTCTGTGTGGTTGACCTATCCAAAAGTAAAAGTGAGATATTGAAGACTTTAACTATTAGAGTGTGATGTTAGGTATGGGTTTTAAGATTTAGTAGTGTTTCTTTTTCATATATAGGTCCCCATATATTAGAGGCATAAATATTCAAGACTGAGGTCTCATCTTGATCAATTTTTCCTCAAATGAATAAGTAATATCCATCTGTAGCCCTTCTATATACAAATGATGAAAGGACTGAGAAAGAAATTACACAAACATCATCCTTTATAATAGCTTCAAATAGCAATAAGTATCTTGGCATAACTCTAACCAAAGGAGTAGCAGGCCTATTCAATGAAAACTTTAAGTCACTGAAGAAAAAAGTCAAAGAGAATATCATAAAATGTAAATATCTTCCATGCTCCTGGATAAGTAGGATCAGCATTGTAAAAATGGCAATTTTACCAAAAGCAATTAACAGATTTAAGGCTATGCTCATTAAAATCTGAACAAAATTTTGTATACACCTTGAAAGAACAATAATCAATTTCATATGGAATAACAGGAAGCCGTGGATCACCAAAACAATCCCGCTCAATAAAAGAACTTCAGAAAGTATCACCATCCCTGATTTGAAGCTATATTACAGAGTTACAGTAACAAAAATAGCCTGGTTCTGGCATAGAAACAGACCTGTAGATCAATGAAATCAAATCAAAATCCCTAACATTTACCCACAGACCTATAAGCACCTGATCTTCAACAAACAGCCCAAAATATCCAATGGAAAAAAGATAGTATCTACAACAAATGATGTTGGCATAGCTGGAAGTAGTGTGGGGAAGAATGCAAATAGATCCAAACCTATCACCTTGCACAAACCTTAAATCGAAATGGATCAAAGACCTTAACATAAACCCAGCAACACTAAACAATAGAAAAGAAAGTGGGAAATACACTCCAATGCATTGGCACAGGTGACCACTTCCTAAATATAACACCAGTATCACAGACACTAAGAACAACAATCTATAATTGGAACCTCCTGAAACTGAGAAGTTTCTGTAAGGCCAAGAACAATGTCAATAAGACAGAATAACAGCCTACAGAATGGGAAAAGAATTTCACCAGCTATACAACTGACAGAAGACTAATCTCTAAAATATATATAGAACTCAAGAAACTAAAGCCCTAAACCCTAAATAACACAATTAAAAAATGGGTTTCAGAACTAAAAAGGGAATTCTCAACAGAATTGCAAATGACTAAAAGACACCTGAAAATTTCTTCAACATCATTAGCCATCAGAGAAATGCAAATCCAAACAACTTTTAGATACCACCTTATACCTGTCTATTGGCTAAGATCAAAAACACAGAGGACAACCTATGCTGGAGAGGATGTGAAGCAAGAAGAACACTCCTTCATTGTTGATGGGAGTGTAAACTTGTACAGCCCCTATGGAATGCAGTATGGCAGCCTCAGAAAACCAGGGAATCAACCTATCCAAGGACCTAGCAATGCCACTATTGACCATATGCCCAAAGGACATTTGTACACCAACAGCATTAGCTCAACTATGTTCATAGAAGCATTGTTCGTCATAGCAAGAACCTGGAAATAACATAGATGGCCCTCAACTGAAGAATAGATTAGCAAATTGTGGTACATCTACACAATGGAGTACTACCCAACAGTTAAAAAATAAAAATAAAATAAAATGTCATTCTAAAATTTGCAGGCAAACAGGTGGTTTTTGTGTATATCCTCCAGAATGAAGTATCACAAGCCCAGAAAGATAAGCACAGAATTACTCACTCATAAATGGACTTTAGACAAATAGCAAAAAAAGCAAAGAAAACCCAACCTGCAAACCACAACTCTTCTGAAAAGCTTGAGAACAGAAGGAAATTAAGAGAGACTTCCAGGGATTCCCCTAGGAACACAAAATTGAGAAGATCTCCTTAGCTAATTGGGCACATAAGAGTTGCAACCAAGAATAGGTGGGAACAAATCATGAGAGAAGGAGAAGATTGAGTGAGAGGAGCAACAACAAGAAAAAAAAGAGATGGAGATATTAATAAAAGAAGACATTGTGGGGTGGAAAAAGACTGGGTGCTAGGGTCACCTACAAGAACTCACAGAATGCCACTGCCTAGGTCTCCAAAAATAGTGAAGGTGTTGCCTAGAAAAATTTCCCTTATAATCAAATAAATAGCCAGCTCAAGTGCAATCATAGAACTTACATTCAATAATGAATAGAGACAGAGTAAGAGATACATTGCTGAGCTCTGGGCTCAGGTTCTGTTCCAGCTGACAGCAGGGGAAAAGAGTCTATATGAGCAAGGGGATAGGGCTTATGAGGAAATCTCCCACAGTGATGGCTGACTGGTGCTCTGGGGAGCTCAATGAATTAAGAACAGGCACTGAGGAACCTTCAAGAAAAGAAAGTAGGCACTCCATGTATAGGCAGCTGTTCACTGACATGGGCAGTATGTGGAGCCTCCAGGAGAGAGATCAGACTGTGGTTCTGTGTGGGCTGGCACGTTGGAGCCCCTTTCTTCCCAGAGAAACACCTAACCCAGTCATGACATTAGGATGAGAAAATTGGACCTGCTTGGAGTAGATGCTGATCTGATCCATGTTGGGACTTCTTGTTCTTTATGGGGAGGAGATGGGGGGATGGAGAGAAGGAAGGCTGAAGGCAGACAGGGAATGATTTAAAGGAGAAAAGGAAGGAGAGCTAGGGAATACATGGATAAGAAGGTCATTATTTTTTCAAAAACTAATAAAATAAAAAGAGACTGGAAAAAATTTAATGTGAAAAGTTTTGGTAGATATTGGTATAAAAATACAATAATAAGACATATATGGAACATCACATAATCTCTTTAATACCCCTGTGTCTCTTTATAGTCACACAATTGTCTTAAAATAAACAGAAACAGCATTTGATAAAATTGAACACACACTCACTATAATCATGGTATAGTCTGTGCATGGGTCTGAACTTCAAGGCCTCATTTCTTCTCTGATGATGCAGCTTGCTCTGGAGGCGGACCTGGCCATGCAATGTCCCCTCTTTTAGGTGTGACTGGAGGAGCCCCTCACAGCCAAACCCTAGTCTTGTCTGAAAAGGAGTGTCTGGGTTCAAGCACCACATACATATCCTGGTCTCGGATCACAACTTTTCAGGCAGTGAATCAGGTACCAGGGCCTGCTCACCTCACCTCTCCTCTGGACGGAGTCTGAATTTCAAAGTCTTCAGTCCTTCTCTGCTGATGCAGTTGGTGGCAGGGCTGACCATGCAAGGTCCCCTCTTCTAGGAGTGGCTAGAGAAGCCTGTCACAACCAAACCCTAGTCTTGTCTGCTAAGGAGTGTATGGGGTTAAACTCATTAGGCTCACAATAGAAGGAATCTTTTTAAAAGTAATACTATAAAGACTTCAAAAATAAATATCAATCTCCATAATTATCATATTTCCTATATGTTTTTCCAAAATATTAGGAAAAATATATTTTGGTAAGCTATATAAAATATCACAGGGATTCCTCTAATTTTATACAGTGCATTAGAAAAGAAAAATACAAAGTAAAGAAGTAGAAGGGATCTATATTTGATATAGCTTAGGTATATGGAGTAAATTTTAAAAAAGTAAAGTTACAGAAAAATGATTTAAATTAAATGGATTCCAGATTCATGAAGTTTAATGTATAAATTTGCCATGTAAAACCAATTGTATTCACAAATGATATTAGCAATGATTTTATAAAAATTTAAACAGAGAAAATCTGAGAAGAATTTGTCAATCATACATTCAATGAGCATCTTGCATTTATCTTACTAAAAGCATGTAACACAATAAATGAGGAGACAAAAAAAGTAATGTCCATCTTGGTCTTTTTTGATTGATTTTTGTTTGAAGTCTATTTTGTTAGATATTAAAATGGCTACACCTGAATGTTTCTTGGGGTCATTTGATTGGAAAATCTTTTCCCATCCCTTTATTCTGAGCCAATGTCTGCCTTTGAATTTGAATTGTGTTTCTTTTATGCAGCAGAAGGATGGTTTCTGTTTTTGTATCCATTATGTTAGGGGGTGTCTTTTATAAGTGAATTGAGTTTATTGATACTAATGGACAGTAATGACAACAGACTGTATTTTCTATTATTTTTGGTGGTAGCTTGCTTGCGTGTGTTTCCTGTCTTTGAGAAGGAATAGATGACAGGAAATATTAAAACTTTGAGCTGATATCAAGTACAATAGAAACAAAGAGAAAAATACAAATAAATACAAGTAAAAAATAAAACCAACACTTGGTTCTTTGAGAACAAGATAGAAAAACACTTTCCCAAACTGAACAAAAGGCAGAGAGAGAGTATCAAAATTAACAGAATCAGAAATGAAAACAGAGACATAGCTACACAAACCTGTCTATACAATAAAAATAAAAGTGTTGAACTGGGAATCAATCTCTCCAAAAATCTAGCAATAACACTCTTGTTCATATACCCTAAAGATGTACATTTGTACCCTAAAAGCATTAGCTCAACTATGTTCATAGCAAGAATATTTGTAATAGCAACAACCTGAAAACAACCTAGATACCCCTCAACTAAAAAAGGGATTAACAAACTTGGTACATCTATACAATGGAGTACTACTCTGCAGAAAAAAAGACATCCCTAAATTTACAGGTAAATGGATGGATTTGATGAATATCCTCCTGAGGGAGGTATCACAAACCCAGAAATATAAGCAGGGGATGTACTCACTTATTAGTGACTTTAGACAAAAAGCAAAGAAAACACAAGCTGCAAATCACAACAATTGAACAGTGTGGAAAGTGAAGAAACATAAGAGAGAAATCCAGGGAATCCCCTGGAAAGAGAAAATAGAGATCTTCTTAGTTAATTGGAAGCATAAGGGGTTGCAACCAAGAAGAGGTGGAAACAAATCATGAAAGAAGTAGATGGTTGAGTGAGAGGAACAACAAGGAGGAAGAGAAACAGAAAAAAATGATTGAGTTCTTAATAGAAGAAATTAAGAAGCCAATGTGGGGTTGGAAAAAGACCTGGTGGTAGGGAAATCTCCAAGATTTCACAAGATATCCATGACTAGATCTTCAAACAATAGTGAAGGTCATGCCTAAACAAGACTTTCCCTATAATCAAATGAATAGCCACTTTAAATGTTATCACAGATCTTACATCTAACAATGAATAGAGGTAGAGACAGGGATACATGGCTGAGCCCTGGGCTGAGCCCCTGGTCCAGTGGGAGAGGAGAGTTTATATTAGCAAGGGGATAGGGACTATGAGTCACATTCTCACAGTGATTTCTACCTGGAACTCCAAGGAACTCACTGAATTAAGAATAGCCACTGGGTAACCATCAGAAAAAAGAACTAGGCCTTCCCAGGATAGGCAACTGTCCACTGACATGGGCAGTTTGTGGACCTTCAAGGGGAGAGTTCAGATTGTGTTTCTGTGCATGGACTGGAAATTTTGAAGCACATTCCCTCCAGAGGAACACCTAACCCAGTCTTGGTATTTGAATGAGGATATCAGAATTGCCTGGAGTGGATGCAGAGCTGATTCACCTTTGGACCTGACCTTTTGTCCTTTCTGGTGGGGGGATGGATTGCTGGGGAGTAAGGAAGTTGAATGCTGAGTGAGAGTGGACAGGATGGGGAAGGGAATTAAAACAAGGGGATACATGGATAAGAATACTTTATTTTATAAAAATAATACATAAGAATACTTTATTCTATAAAAATAAAACATTGAAAATAGAATGTATACAAAAATCTATCTTTTCATTATATCAAGTCTATATCTTCCCTTTTTCTTTTCATTGTAGATTTAATAATTTCCCATTTATCCTATCATATTTGTATCTGCTATTTTATTTTCAAAAGAAGAGCTTTGGATTTAATTCTTTTTATTTATCTTTTTTCCTTACCAATCCCAATAACAACTTGTATCCAAAACATCTAAGCAATAGCAATTATCTATAACTCATTAAAAAACCAAAACTACCTACTTTCCCTTTTAGGAATGTGATTTAAAATTGCTTTGTGCTCTCTGGGGCTGATGGCATCTTTGGAGGATCTTGAATTTAAAATTTTTGATGATTCTCAATTCTTGGTAGATTTAGCTGTATCATTTGTTGTTTAGGTATTGTGTAATGGGAAAATGCAGGGCTTGTTTCAATTCCTGGCTAAAGTAGTGTGTGAAGCTGTGTCATCTCAGCTGGACAACTTGAAATTGTTCTGAGCAGTTTTTATTATAAATTTGATTTTTGGTGATGTTTCTCAGCTTAGTGGTATTATAATATTTGTAAAATCATTCTAGAGGCAAGCCATCTTTATTTTGAAAATCTCAAGTAATTTTAAACATGGTCATGATCACTACAGAAAACTGACAGTGACTCAAACAAGAAAATTATGTACAGGAAGCTAGATGAAGTCCTTTTCAATAATTAGTGTTATATAAGACCATTAATATTATAAAAAATTTAGAATTATATGTATATTTATATTAAACTTTTTGAAAAATATTCATACTTTAAGAAGTTTTAAAGAGTCAAACTCAAACCAAAGAATTATGAAATTAATAGCAATAAATAGTCTTTAAGTTTTTGTTTGTTCTATGCCCTATCAGCTAGCTTTTCTGACATGAGATAAGGGTTTTAAATAGTTAAATATTTTAAATATTACTTTAACAAGCATAGTTATGTTTAGAGGAATAGAGAGATGCATCCAACACTAAAGACAGCTTTAATTTTAATTTAACTGGGACTGCAAAAAAGCAATTGAATTATATGTGTTTAGAGAAAAACAGACAAAAGAATTGGAAAGATTTATAAAATTTATAAAATTTAGTTGGAGATGTGATATACTAATGTACCAGTTGACTCTTCATGCATTTTTCTAGTTGATTTATTTTTTTCATTTCTCATTTGATACACACATATCCTCATTTCTATTTCGAGGTCAGAAGATTATTATGGTATATAGGCTCATTTAACTCAGGTTTCCTATAATCCATTGTATCTCTAGAGCAGTTTTTTTTCTGTATCATTAGCATTGAAAAAAATCAAAGTTAATTATGCATTATCTAAATTGTTTCTTGCAGTCATTATTACTCCTTTCTGTTAATTTAGTATTCTTTTAGAGTTTGATTTTATTTTTCTATAACATTTTGCCCTGTAGAAGTGTACAATACATAAAATATCCTTTATATTGTAATAAACAAAGAAACTGTTTCATTTTACTAGGGAAATATAATGAATCATGGTCATCCTTAATTTGTAAAGGTATTCCTATGATGTCCACAACATCTAATTGATATAAGATTATGGAATCAGATTTTTCTGAACTCAAAATATCTGCCCATTGAAATCGTGCATATGTATACATGATATGGTGTACATGTTTTCGTTTCGAAAATTCTGCAAAATGAAACACATCTATCTACTGAATTCAATTTTTTGAGTACTGGATGGATTACATTATCCAGGTAATAAATTTTGGTTAAATAAAGAACAGGTAAAACATTTCCTCATAATTTCTTTGGCTTGATTCGAAGTGATAGAAAATAAACTTTCAAGCATTTGCTACTGGCATTTTTTATAAAATTCTGAGACATCTTGCACATTTCCTATAAACAGTTGGTCAATTTCATTATTACATCATATTAGAGGTACTGGCAGACTGATAAGATGTGTTTTATATAGGGGATGATATCTATTCTTGATTATTTATTACAACTAATAAATAATAAATGTAATTCTGACTCATCAGTTATAAATTCAGCAGTTTAAATGTGTAAAATACAACTTTCTGGATACTGAGAATCCTCAACTATGTTAAGAGGTTATGTACAATTTATTCTTACCTTGAGAATATCATATAATTATGACTTCTATTAAGAATCATAAGGGCTTTGACCCCTTTACTTAAATTTCCTGATTTATGATATGCCTTTTCTAAATATTTTGCTCCAGAAAATGGTGTAACCAGTACAATCTGAAGAAAAGTCCAGTTAGTTTTTTAATAAATTTAATTGTCTCCCATTGATATATTTGTTATTAATTTTCCCAAAAATATTACTGAAAGTTCTTTGCCAAGGTTTACTTTCTCCCAATTTTTTTTTTATTTTATCATTAGTAAAAGGTACTAAAATTTCTGCTGTGTCCATTTCTGCTAAATTATGAAGTTTCAATTTTCCATTTAGAATCAACTCAAAAACTTTTTTCACATAAGTTTTAAAAATTTTACTCTGTTTATGTAGAAAAGATTGTAAGATAATATTTTTTTCTGCATTTAAATGTATGAAGAACAATGTGTAGAATGCAAAATAACAAGAGGACAATCAAGCTCTATATCTAAACTATCATCATGTACATGCTGTAATTTGTTTTTTATCAAAGCTAATTCTCATTCTGCTTCAGCTGATAATTCTCTTGGAATATTTTAGTTTTTGTCACCACTTAAATTTTGAAGAAGTTATTCCATTAATTAATTATATTTTACCCTAATGGTGAGCTGTGGTTTGGACATGTCATCAAACAATTTTTAAAATTCATTTAATGTTCATAATCAATCTTTGCTACTTTGTAGATTTTCTAGTCTATTATATTGTAGACCTATTTTATATTCAATTAATAAAATATCCTTTGTATTTTTTCAGTAGTAATATTTAATTCCTAACAAGATATTTTTACAACTTCAAACATTTTTTAAAGTATCTACATTTTAATCAGCAGTAAAACATCATCCATACAATGGTGTAGACTGAAAAAATTGTATATATATCATTTCAAATGGATGTCTTATAAAATATTGCTGCAAAGTAAAGCTATTCAATATTCCCTGTGGCAGAACCATCCATTGATATTAGTTAACAGGGTGAAAAATAGCCACAGAAATTATCAGACTGCTATATTTATATTTTCAGGTAATGTTTATTATTCCAAAGCCACTTATAGAACAAAGAAGATTCAGAGGGAGAAAGAAGGAAGCAGTGCACAGGGGAGAGCCACAGAACAGTCTTTCCTAACCACACTACAGATCAAAAAAGGGGTCTGGCTCTCTCCCCTTCCTGGGCTCTTTCCAGTTGACCACGCCCTGCCTCGCTCCAGTTCCTTGATGTCATCAAAGTTTACTTGGGTAGCTTCTGGTTTCCCACTACATCTCCTCCTTTTGTCTGAATAAGAAAGTTCTAAACTAAGTATGAAACTATATACTATAGGGATCATCATAAGTTTATGTCTGGGGAAGAGAAAGGCACTAACATAAGCAAGGTCAAACTACAACTAACAAACAAATACAAGGTGCATTTTAATGTCTAGAATGTTGATACGAAGCAATGCATAGGGATTGCTTTAAAGCTGTTTATCTCAAACAATAAATTTCTGATACCTGAGTGTTTTTGCTGAGATGTGAAGTAATAACAACCTCAAATATCCGATCTTCAACACCATCAAGACCTGAGAAGGAAAATATACTACCTGAAGTTGGAATCACAAGAGAGTAACTTCCAAGATTTAGGAGAAGGCAACAACAGTTAACTACCTGGACCACCTTCCACCACTACTCTGTACAACGGGAGCATCCACCCTTTTGACTACTGGCCTATGATATCTGACAAGTCTCCACAGAAGCAGGGTATTTTGGGGTAAGACTGTCTTATCCTGTCCTGGCAGACTTTGGCAGTCTCCATCCTTCATACTGCTCATCCATATCAGACAGTGAGCACGCTGACAGCAGTCAGGGCGAGTGCAGTCCTTTGCCCCTCAGGCCATTATTCAACAAACAGGACAATCTCTTTGCAAGTTGTCTGTGATGCTCAACACCACCTCAGGAAAGGCACAGTGTGCCAGGAGTAGTTGTGTCCTTCAAGGCCAAATTCTAGATAACAAAATCTTGAATGCCATATTCTCTCTGTCTATGAAGTAGTTGAGGACACCTATCTATCTGGTATATTTTAACATGTTTCTGAAAAGCCTGAGTATTCTGACTGTTAAGTGTCAAATCTTAGTAAATCTTCAGTTCCAGTCAACCAAGAAAGTAAAGCTTACATTGTAAGAATAGGCATTCCAAGAATGAGTATACAACTCCTACATAATAATTTCAAGTATGACAATCTTATGAATATTAACCAAGATACACATTTCATATCAAATGACAATATCTTAACTACATATCATTGTACAAAATGTCTAAACAGAGTTATACAAAATAACTTGTATATATATATTACAACAAATGTTATGAGTAGCATAAATAATTAGAGATACAAATTGCATTATGGAAATTACAATGTACTTAATATGCATCAATGTGCAAAATATTTTAAACAGAGGTAGACACATGTGCAAGATAGGGCAATTATACTTTCAATATTGCATCAATCTACATATTATCCTAATCAAACATATAGATTAATTTCCCATTTGCATCAATATACAAGCATCTGTACCATGGTCAACATTGTATCAATATACGTATTATCTCAATCAAACATATAAATCACTTTCCCATTTGTATCAATATACAAGCTTCTGTGCCATGGCAATTCATTTTTCATTCATACTTTGGTTAATAATTGTTTGCAGATAGATATAATGATCTCTTATCTATTCCCTTTTCTTTCTTTTTTTGAAAGAATTTCCTACATCTATAATATCAGTCTATCCTCTACCCAAGATTAACTTATAACCATCTTATCAGAATGATAATTGTCTATAACTCTCCCTCGGATGACAAACTTATCAGGAGAGGACATAGTTTTCTCATTAGGTTGCTTCATGCTGGCTTGTGGGTGTCAGTATCTCTATTGGGTCTTGTAAGACTAAAACAATGGTTAAGTCCTAATGCATTAACTATAAACATATATAACCATTCTCATAGTACTGAGTAATTCCATCTGAAATTCTTGTTAAAAACATGATATAAAACTATCTTACAACTGTCCTGAATGGTCTATACATCAAAAGTGATCATTGAGTGATATATTGCAGGTTCCTTCTTTCCTTGTCTCAAGGGTCTTTTTTTTTTTTTTTTTTTTTACAGTGGGAGCCCCATGTTCCTTCTGAATGATTTGGAAATTGCTTGTAGGAGAAATTGTTGTTTATAGTGGAGAGTCCAATAGATACTAATATCAAGTAAAGATATTGGCCCTTCAAAAAGAATTGGGTGCAGACAAGATTCTTAGATTAAGAGAGTAGGAAATGCTGAAAGAAGTAGGATTTAGGATTTAAGATAAAAGTGTGATAATATTGGTCCCTATATATTTCATCTATATTGTATCTCACCCTAGGTGACTTTTCAGATATGTGACAGAGTCTCTCAGGCTTTATTTACCAATGTGATTGTGTTTAGAGAGGAAGAAAGCCACTTGCTCCACCTCCAAATCCAGCCTTTCATGTGATCAAACCAGGACCACTTTTTGTGTGTGTGTATATATATTAGATATAGATGTACAGTTGTGAGAATCAAGAAATTACCCTTGGTGCATGTCAGTGTCAGGTGTCCTTGTATTCCCCTGTAGTCCTTTCAGTGCTTCAAAAGTCTAAACATTCAGCATTCTTTTAATGTTGTGAAGAGGGTTGTATCCACTCTTCTGTGAAAACAAAATAGAGACCCTGCCCCACATTAGTTAAGTGAATATTCCTTACCACATATTAAATTGTCTTATCTGCAATTGAGCCATTACTCCTTCTCCTCAGCAGGGTTGTCCTTTTTGAATTGGCTCTTTATCAATCTTGCTGGTGCCCATATTTTGTCTTTTCCTGTGTAAACAAAAGCAAAACCACTACCCCATTGAAGCATATATCCTGGCTTCCATTCTGAAGTTAGTACAACCTTGAAATAAACAGGTTCGTTCAGCTTAGGAGTCCTTTCTATTACCCAGTGTCTCCCTGCAGCTGAAGTTCCTTTCTCATCAGCATTAAGAAATTTTAATGTCAGAAAGGCACTATGTAAACTCTCCCTGGGTATTTTCATACCACCTTTCTGTTTCTGAAACATCTCTTTCAAGGTGTGATGGTATCTTTCCACAACTGCTTGCCCAGTGGAATTGTGTAGTAAGATGGTTTATCTCATAATATTCAAAAATCTGCATCATTTTCCAGGAAGCATATGCTGGAGTATTGTCAGTTTTAATTTGATCAGGAATTCCCAACATGGCCATGGCTTCCAGAAGATGAGTGAGTACAGAATTAACATTTTTAGAACTCAAGGAGTAGCCCACTGCATTCCTGAGTAGATGTCAATGGTATGATGAACATATTTCATCTTACCAAATTCTGAAAAGTGAAACACATCCATCTGCCAAATCTCATTGCTCTTTGTACCCTTGTGATTACTCCCAGCAGGTAAGGATGGTTGATTGTAGAGGGAACACTCATCACACTTTCTCAAAATTTTTTTGGCTTGATGCCAAGTGATGGCAAAACTCTTCTTTAATCTCTTGCTATTGACATGATGTTGCTTTTGAAATTCTGAGGCTTCTATCATATTTCCTATTAACAACTGGTCAATCTCATTATTACCCTTTGCCAAAGGGCCAGAAAGACCAGAATGAGCCCTGATATGTGTTATGTACATAGAATTTGTCCTATTTCTGATGATATGCTGCAGCTGTACAAACAAAAAGGTTAATTTTGTATTATCAGGAATGAAGTCAGCAGTTTCAGTATGAAATACAACTCCCGTTTAATGAGAGTCAGGTATCAGGTTAAGAGGTCATTAAAAATCCAATAACAGCATATAGTTCTGCCTTCTGAACAGAATCATAAGGGCTCTGTGCCATCTTACTGAAGTTGTCTGTTTAATAACTGGCCTTTTCTGATTTGTTTGCATCAGTAAAGAATGTAGGTGCTTCAGGAATAGGTTCATCTTGTACCACATGGGGAAAATTAAATTAGTTTACTTTATAAACTGAATTCTCTTGCTTCAGGGATATTTATTATTAATCTCCCACAGGAAGCCACTATAGGCCTTCTGCCAAGGTTCATTGTCTGCCCATAATCAATCAATTTTCTCATTGGTCAAAGGTACAAAAATTTCTTCTAGATCCTTTTCAGTCAACTGTCGAAGCCTGAATTTTCCTTTGAAAATCAAATTGGAAAACTTTTCAATGTATATTTTAAATTTTTTACTTAGCCAATGAGGTAGAAATATCCTTTCTAATATAATATTTTCTCTTTGCATTATGACTCCTGTAGGGGAATACTCAGAATGTAAAATAACCAAGTTGCAGTCGAGGTCTGTATCTATACGGTTCACATGTGCTTCTTGTAATATCTTTTCCACCAATGCTAATTCCCTCTCAGCTTCAGTAGAGAATTCCCTGGGACTGCTCAAATCTTTATGTCCATCTAAGGTTTTGAACAAATGAACTAGTTCATAGTCTTTTATACCAATAACCAGTCATATGTGGGTGATATGCCCTAGTAGGTTTGAAAACTATTAAGTGTCCTCAATCTGTCCCTCTTAAGTTGTACCTTCAAGGGTCTATTTGTTTGCAAGCCTATTTTATATCCCAAATAACTGATAGAATCCCCTCTTTGTATCTTTTCAGGGGTAATATGAAGTCCCCAATCATCAGTCAACACCTTCTTAAGATTTCTTTGAACAATGTTTCCAAGGTGTCTATGTCTGGGTCTGCTAACAGTATATCATCCATATAATGGTAAATGATAGATTGTGGGAATTTTTGCATATCATTTCTAGTGGCTTTTGGACAAAATATTGCCATAATATGTGACTATTCAGCATCCCTTGTGGAAGGACCCTCCATTGGTACCTTTTTACTGGTTGTATATTATTAAGAATAGCCACTGTAAAAGCAAACTTCTCTTTATCTTGTTCTTGCAAAGGTATGGAAAAAAAAACAGTCTTTCAGATCAATAAATATATTAGGCCCTCCTTTAGTAACAAAGAAGGTAAGGCTATACAAGACTTTAAAGTCTGAATCACCTTATTAATTGCTCTTAAATATGTCACCATTCTCTATTTCTTAGATTTCTTCTTGACCACAATATGGGGGAATTCCATGGGCTGGTTGATTCTTCAATATGCTGAGCTTGTAACTGCTCCTATACCAATTGTTCTAGGGCTAGAAATTTCTCCTCTGTCAAAGGCCATTGCTGGACCCTAATAGGCTTGTCTGTCAACCATTTCAAAGGCAAGGCTGTGAATGTCTTTGGGGTGCCTGTAGATTTTAGACTGCATTGTTGTGCAACCTCAATAACTGGTGACTGTTTTGCATAACCTCTTGAAACATTGTTTTGAGGGGTATAATTGAGTCGCTGGTTGATATTTAAGCCTGGAGGGATCTTAATTTGTGTGTTCCAATGTTGTAGAAGGTCACAACCCCATAAGTTCACTGCTATTTTGGGCATGTATGGGTTTAATCTTCCTCTGTGTCCTTCTAGTCTATGCTTTCAAGCCATCTCACACTCTGTTTTACCTGAGAAATTATCCCAATACCTAAAAATTGAAAATCTACCTCCTTGAGAGGCCATTTGGGGTGCCATGATTGTGGAGTTATGATCAAAACATCAGTTTCCATGTCAACTAATCCTTGCGTAAACATATTATTCATTCTTATATTCAACTTTGGTCTTTGTTCATTTATGGAAGTCTGCCAAAATATGTGTTTTGTTGTTTTACTGCATACTGTCAACTTCTCTTGTGAAGGCAATCTATTGTCTGTGGCTACATGGTCTACTCTTCCAGGCATGGGATTTGTTACCCATCCTGAGAATGCTGCTCTTCCACTGTGACTGGATATGACTAGACCTTCTTCGGCTTTGAGGTCTGTTTCTTGGCGGCTTCCCAGTAGAAGCCATGAGTTGTTTCCCAATGGCAAAAGGTTGCCATCTTTGTCTCTTATGGATCTACAATCATTTGTCCAATGTCCACCTTTGCCACATCTCCTGCATAGCCCAAAAGGCAGTGGCATTCTGCTTGAGTCATTCCTGGGATTGGGAGTATTCCCATAGATGCCTTGCCTACAATTTCTCTTTACATGGCATGGCTTAAAGCAATTAAAACAAATGATGTTTTGATTTCTTATCCTAACATTAGCAATGGCTTGTCCTACCCAAATCTCCTCATCAGTATGTAGAGATTTGACATTAATTGCAAATTGATTTCATTCTTCTATGGATATACCTCTGATCTTTAGTGACATGAGCAATTTCTTGCACATCATATTAGCATAGTTGAAGGCCAAAGAGAGTATTAGTTATGTCCAAACTCCTGGATCTGACACTGCTCTATCTACAGCCTAAGTCATCCTCTGTAGAAAGTCTGTATAAGGCCCCTTTGGACATTCTTTAATTTGGGTATATGACTCAATTCTCTGTCCTGGGTCTAAAATCCTTTCCCATGCAATTTAAGGCAGCAGTATGGCACAGCATCAGGGCATGGTCATCATAAGTATTCTGAATTGCTAAATCAGCAAACTGGGCTTCCCCAAGGATTTGTTTCCTGGAGATGTTAACATTAGCAGTTTGATCCCACAATTCCAAGTTTCTAGCCTCTTCCCTATGCCAATTCCTCTATTGTAAGCTTTGACTAGTGTTCAATACTGCAGTTGCCAAATATTTCCATTCATTAGGAATTACCCGATTCTGTGTCAACCACAAATTTATGAATTGCTTCATAAAAGATGAGAGTACACCATATGTCACTAAGGCTTCCTTTATTGTTTTTAGATCCTGCATGTGGATAGGTTCATAATTATATTCCACACTGTCTGAAGCCTTTCCACATAATTTTTTGATCTCTACCACGACTGAGAATAGTGTTGGTGGAGTAGAGTGTAGTCCTCTCATTGTAACCACTTTTAGTAGAACATTTTCCCTACTGTAATATCTATTATGAGGAGGTTCTGGGTTGTTTTGAGCAGATGATGCCTCAGAATTTTTTTCTATTATCACCATATGACCCTCATAATCTTGAAACCTAGTGGTCATGGTCTTTGCCAGTGCTTGAAGGTCTTGAATAAATGACCCTTCCTATAATTTTATAGAGTGGAATATTCTCTCATTCTCCACATCTACATGTTTTACTAGTTTCTCATCCTCTTCGTGGGCATGTTTTGCTAGTTTCCTAATTTCATCATCAATATAAAGCCTGAATTCCTCTCTAACCAACATAGACCTCTCCTCTATGGAGGAAGCAACCTTCTTAATGACCTTATTAATGCAAAACCTACCATCCTTTTGTGTTCTCTTAGAATACTCATCCATTTCTCACATCTTGGCAAGTAATGTCTTCTTAGAATCCTCATTTATTATACACATCCTAGTGAGTATTTGCTCATCCCTATCCTTCAATCCTTTAAAATAGTTAGGTATAAAATATCACACAAAAAAGTAAAAGAACTCTCTGGTTGAAAGATCCTCCAAATATATAATCCTGTAAAGAATCTTCTATCATCATTGTGAAAAAGTGCATAAAGTTCTGGACAGCTAAAACATCAGATATTTTTATGGAAAAAAAAAGCAATTACCTTACTCAGATGTAAAGAGGACTTACGGCCACCGAGTGTCACAGTTGCATTCAGCAGGGGCAGCAGTGAGCCGGAACAAAATGGCAATTCTAATTGTCCCTGGCCCAGGCTGACATCATTTTTTTTTTTAATTTTATTTATTTATTTATTTGCCTTGGTGTTTGCCTGGAACTGGAACTACAGACAGTTGTTAGCTGCCATGTGGGTGCTGGGAATCGAACCTGGGTCCTCTGGAAGAGCAGATGGTGCTCTTAACCGCTGAGCCATCTCTCCAGCCCCCCAGGCTGACTTCAAACTCGTGATCCTCCTGCCTTTTCCTACTTCAGCAAATCCTGCCAGCATGTACCACCACAACCAGAAGCAGTAGCCAGTGTGCAGAATCCTGTTCTCTTGGATTTCTGCTCATCCAGTCATGCCCTCACTGGTGCTGCCAGGAGATCTGCATGGTTATCTGGAAAATTATGAGCTGCACTAACTGGTAAAGGTCACCTGTGCAGGGTGGAGAAGGCTGTATCTGGGGAAACTCAGTGGCGGTACAAAGGCAGGGAGCATGCCCCTGGAGAGCTGCAGCCCAGTCAAACCCCACCACTGTTCTTCCCCAAATTCAAAATAGCCACCATAGGTAAAATAAGCATTGACATGGCTAGGAGGCTGGCCAGGCTCTGTGAAAAGCAGCCCCACTTTGGGACACCAAATATTGCAGAAGATACCAGGATGCTATATGTATACAGTCTGGTAATATTTATTATTCCAAAAACACTTATGGTACAAAGGAGATTCAGAGGGGGACAGAAGGAAGCAGTGTGCAGGGGAGTGCCACAGAGAAGTCTTCCCTAACATCTCTTTGTCAAGGTTATCTTCCCTAACATCTCTTTGACAAAGTTATCTCTTTGTCCTGTAGGTTTTTAAAGCTGACCACACCCTGACCAGCTTCAGTTGCTTGAGGTCATCAGAGTTTATCAGGGTAGACAGAAAAGAGGAAGTGTGGTGGGACTGTTCTCTGTAAATAAAGAGCTGTTTTGGCTTCTGTGCAACACCATAGAAGTGGGTGGAGGATCAGACAAGATAGGTAGGATGAGAGCAGAGTTGGTGAGTCTCCATTTGACTCCAGAGGAAGAACCATGTAAGGAATGCAAGTGAGCCATGCCCCAGGCTATGTGGCAGGTAGATTACTAGAAATGGGTTGAATTAAGATGAAAGAGCTAGCTAGTAATGTGCTTAAAACATAGGCCAAACAGTATGAAATTAATATAAGTGTCTGATTCATTTCTTTGAGGGAAAAAGTCACCTTGAGCAAGGTCCAAACCTCTGGCCTAAAGGGGGCTGGAAAAGTTCTACAACAGTTGTGTTGTTAGAATATTATTTTAGATTTGACCAGGGCATAAACTCTATGTTTAAAATTGTAGAAATATTACAGAAAGACAGTATTTAGTTATATTTTTAAATGCTGTATAACATTTACCAATTAAGAAAAAAAATCAAAATGTATTATATACATGTATAAATTCTAAAATGAAAATAAATTAAAGAAATACTCTTTTGCTAATTTTTGTTGATAGAAATTGTACTGTTAGGGGCTGGAGAGATGGCTCAGCAGTTAAGAGCACCCTCTGCTCTTCCAGAGGACCCGGGTTCGAATCCCAGCACCCACATGGCAGCTAACAACTGTCTGTAGTTCCAGTTCAAGGCAAACACCAAGGCAAATAAATAAATAAATAAAAAATAAATTGTACTGTTAATAATTTTATTTATTCTAATCATCCTCCAATTTTTTTTATTTTTATGTGTCTGTCTTTTTAAGACTTTTAATTTTATTCAATCATTATTTTTAGTATACTGATAATTTCTACTTAAATAAAATAATATTTACTTTCATTTTTATCCAATATTAATATATTTACCTTAATTTTTAATTTTATTGATTTGACACTTCTTTTAACTTTGTCTGTTTAAAGGTTTATAAATTATATTGAATGTTAAAAAAGCAATTTTTGGTAACCTGCATGTTGCTATTTCTCTTTGTTTCATGTAGCTATATTTATTAGTTTATCATGTCTCTTATTCCTCTTCTTACATTACATGACACTTTAAATACACTGCTTTTTAAATTAAGATAAAGGTTTTATAGATTGCACTTTTAATAATCCTCTGTCTTATGACATATATTTTGATAATTTGCAATGTGCACTTTCATATGTATTTAAGTTCTTCAGTTTTGGTTTGGAATTAAGACACTGAACTTTTTAAAAATTTAATTTTCAAAGAATTTAATTTTCAATGTCCATACATTATTAATTTATAGCTTCATTAATTTGTTGTAATTAAGAATATATTTATAACTATTAATTTTTAAAATATTTTATTCTACACCATCATCAGAAATAGAAAATTATTTTTGGTGTAAGTGATATATGACATTTGGAAATTTTTTTTATTTTAAAAAAATATTGAAAAAGATTTTTCCCATGTATGTCCCTGATCATTTTCCTTTTACTACTCCTAGGCCCTCTAAGTCCTCCCTCAGCCTCTTCCTACCATATCCCCCATCTATTTCCCAAGAAGGGCAAAGAGTTCCAAGGTGGGTTAGTTCATTCTGGTGTATGCATTTGAGGTAGATCCTATTCCCTTACCCAAGTAGTAAGGCTGGGTTAGGTGTTCATTGAAACACAAATTCTAGTTGTTATTTAATGAAAACTCAAAACCAGATGTTGGAGAAAATATGGAATATCAGAGAGAAAAAACAGACCACAATCAAGTCTCAGCCAAAAGCTATCTTTCAGAGTGTTCAGCCAAGCTTCTTCTACAGAATAACACACCCTCTGACTATGTCTCTTTTAATATCTTCTTCACTCAAATGTTTCACTTTCAGGGACAACTGTGTATCATAATTATAGAGTTAACATTAAAGGTGTGAGCTACTACTGTTTGGTAGTTAGGCCTTGAACTCTCAGAAACGCAGTCTCTGGAGCTATGAAAATATAGGCACAGGCTATCACTAGGTCTTTCTGCTGCTAGGATTAAAAATATGAGTTATTACTGACCAGGTAAAAAGTTTAAACTTCCTCATCTAACACCTTGGGCAGAAGGGCAGGAACATACTGTACAGGACATTGAGCTAGCTATCCACAGGCTATATTTTTCAAGGCTCAGAGTTCAGGTGAAGGTCACCGCAGGGGTCTACAAGCCATTGTCAAGGATCAATTATTGTAGAAAACTGATAACAGACTAAAACCCATCACAATGTACAGGAATCTAAAAATAGTAGTAACAATAGAATAGTCCCTTATTTTTAGTTGTTCTTCTGTCCCATATCAGCTAGCTCTTCGGATATATTAGAGAAAATTTGCATTTTCCTCTAACAAGTATGTTTGAGTTTAGAGGAGAGAGCCACTTCAAAGCCAGCTTTAAATTATAATTAAGCTGGAACTTCAAATTATCTTACAAATAAAGATATATAAAAGTTAAACAATGAGATATTACCCTGTAGAATATACTGGTACCAATAGGTCCAATATGCCTTTGCTTATAATTTTTTCTTGGTATCCTCCATTTTGTTTTATATGTCTAGATGTCTAAGCTATTTTTACTTCTTGAAGATTAGTATTTTTAGATTTTTGAAAAAACAAAAACAAAAACCTGTTCCAACCCTTTGTTTTTCTTACAACTTAAAGAATTGTTATATGTGTGATGAGCCATCATTTCTTATTTTTAATGAAGTTTCTTCAGTTCAAATTGTATTTATCAATTTTGATAGATTTTTTTATTTGTGAAAACAAGGAAAACCTTTCTCCAACCCTAACTTTGTAGAAATTCCCTTTCTAATCATTATCAATTTTGATTTATAGGGCTTTATTCTAGTTTTTTTCCTTTAGCTTTTTATTATCTGAAGCAACATGTTTCATTAAAACAGAAATTATGTTCTTTAATTGCTCTGGGATTGGGTTTCCTCTGAGATCACAGAAAAATCCTGAACTGGATTTGAACTGGGGGCTTTAGGGGCTTTCAAAAGCTCAGTGAGGGTGTTTCATGAAGACAAAATATTACCTTGTCTATCCCTTGTTGACTTGTACTCAATAGTTCAATGCCTCCCATTGTCATACCTTCTGCATACTCCAGAATGGAGGAACATTCTTGAGATTATTCCTAACAAAGACACTATTTCTAAAAATAATTTGATTAAAATCTTCTTTTATATGAGCTTGCTTTCCACAATTGTAACATTTAATATTTTTAATTTTTCTTACACCTCTAGAAATAGCCTCTCCTACCCAATTACCATCACAGTTCTGAGGCTCTGAATTAGTTGCATCACAAATCAAATTATCTAAGTGTATTGACCTTGCTTTTAGTTGTCTAATTATTTTCATACATTGAGAGTTAGCATTCTCAAAATGTAGCAACTTATTATTTGCCTAGCTTTTGAATCTGCAACCATTCTGTATACTAATGAATCAATTGCGGCAAAAAGTCTTTAAAAATTTCTTTGGGACTTTAAATTACTTTCGTAAAAGATTCAGTTTTTGTTTCTATCTCTTTAATCTGCTACAATTCATTTAATGATACCATGTGGCATAAATCTAGAGTATGTTCATCATCTAGGGATTGCTTTTCTATATCAGTATAATCTTTCTCCCTAAGAAGGTGGTCTTGGAAATCTATGCCACTAGTTCTGCCTCTTTGTTCTATTGTTTAACCTGTTTATTCCACCATGTGTTTCACTCTAAAAGTAACCCAGCCTCCAAAACAGTAGTAACCATATATAACCAGTCCTTAGGGATAATTTGGTTACATGATGATCAGGAATTGAACATTTGTTTTAGAAATGATCTGTGAATACCATATGTAATGATTGCTTCTATGACTATCCTTACTTCTAGCAATTGTACTAGAGACCAGCTAATTTCTGTACAATTATTATCAATTTTCAATTTTGTTAATGTTAAAGGCTATGTTAATTTTCACTGTTTGAACATATTATGTTATTTTTTAATTAGCTTAGACAATGCTGAGATTTTTTTATATTTTTCTGGTTGGGTTTCAATGTCTTTGTGTTTTTTGTTAACAAGTCATTCAAAAGCTTTCTTCTAATTTTGGCAAACTATATACAACAATATATAAAAAAATAACATCCAACATGTGCAAGTAGGCTTTATTCATGAAATTCAGGTTTGGTTCAACATACAAAAAAAGCATAAAGTTCATCCATCAGATAAACAAACTGAAGAGAAAAAAAATCCACATGATCATATACTTAGATGCTGAAAAAGCCTTTTACAAAATCCAACACTGCTTTATGATAAAAGGCCTAGAGAAATCAGGAATAGAGGAAAGATATCTAAAGATAATAAAGGCAATTTACAAGAAACCATCAAACTTAATGGAGAAAAATTTAAAACAATCTCACTAAAATCATGATCTAGACAAGGATGTCCTCTCTTCCCTTATCTATTCAACATAGTTCTCAAAGTTTTAGCTAAAAAAATAAGAGAATGAAAAAAGATTAAGGGGATACAAATTGGAAAAGAAGAAGTGAAGCTATCTTTATTTGCAGATGATATGATTGATTGTACACATAAGTGACCCACAAATTTCTTCCAAGGAGCTGCTACAGCTCATAAACACCTTCAGCAATGTAGCAGGATACAAGATTAGCTCAAAGAATTCAGTAGCCCTTCTATACACTAAAAATAGTACAACTCCTTATGTGAAGAATGGATTAACAAACTGTGGTACATCTACACAATAGAATACTACTCAGCAGTAAGAAAAAATGATATCCTAAAATTCACAGGCAAATGGATGGATTTGGAGAATATCCTCCTGAGCAAAGTATCACAAACTCAGAGAGATAAGCAGGGGATGTACTCACTCACTAGTGGTCTCTAAACAAACAAACAGGAAAAAAAAGCCAAACAT